>JACSYO010000401.1:785000-845000 GCA_016806645.1 Ophiodon elongatus
GCCCTTCTGTGCTCCTCATTCAGCAACTTCTGAGTGAAAGTCCCTACCCAATGTTGTGACACGACCCAAAACACAAGGGTTACACCTCCCGGACCAACTGTGTCCTACATACACTTAGTTCCTGGTAAATGGCTCCTGCATACGTACAAGCTCAAGGTACAAGAGCAGTTACGAGGTTCATTAGTCCTCGTACAACAGGGTTACGCAACAAGATGCTGTCTGTGGTCCAGTTTTGCCACATAAGATAAACACGTAAAAAAAGTTATTTGCAGAGGGTGGAGGAGGAGTCTCACAGCCTGAGCAAAGACACTTCTGGGCTGTGGCTGGGTGGGTTTTGTCTTTTAATGCCCTTTGAGCTCTTCGCAGGCTCCTCTTGTCACCAACATCCCTGGTGCTCGGTAGAGGGGTGCCAATGCTGTTTTAATCACCCGCTGTAGAGCCCTCCGGTCCTGGTTGTTTGTGTGATGCTGAGTCCCAGGACTGTTCACTCGCTCCACCTCAGCTCCATTGATGTAGACGGTGGGGGTTGGGGGGGTCAACGATCAGCTCCTTGGTTTGACGGACGTTGAGCAGCTGGTTGTTTTACTGAGCACCTCCGCAAGATTGTTGAGGACCTCTCTACGTGAAGCCCCGCCCCTATTTGTAATGACTTAACAGACATTACAATTCTAGGAATCAGAAATTAAGGAGCCGTAAACAAAATGGCACGATGATGAGTACACTTCATTCCCAAATGCTCCAAATACACAGAGTACTTGGGACAAGTCCTTTCTTGTCATGGTAAGCCTCCAAGACCCTTCAGAACGGCCAGGACCTTTGTGGGCCAGTAGGATCCATTATGAAGCCAAATCCCCAAGCTTTCTCCTTTTCTTCCTGGACTTGTTGTCAGGCACTGGTTTGATGGGTTCGGGCAGAGATCTGCTACGGTTTTTTGTCTGTTCTCCTCCACCTTCTCCCTACATGCTTCCTCCGCTCCTTCCTCTTCTTCCGGCCAACACCCCTTCCAGCCGCCAAGTTCCTGAAGGTTGTTGCCGCTTGTCATTTCTTCAGAAAACCCTTTGAAAGACGAAACCTGTTTTCGGGACAGAGCCACTTAAGACCCCAGGCTGTCAAGGGGTCCCATGCTGGTAGCGAGGTGGAGGTTCCTCCTACGTACAATAAGCCTGTTGGTGGAGACAGAAGACCAAAGGTCACCAAAGGTCACCTTTCTCTTCCACTGACCAGGAGAATCATGCGATGGCTTGTTCGGCCATACCGTCCCAAAGCTCTTATTTCTGCTCTGAGGAGCGAGGAGGCATCTCGGAGGAGCCATGAGCGAGGAAGCAAGAGAACAGGCTTCCAGGAAGTGTTTTAACGCTGGACACGCCCCCTAACTGTTCATCAGTTATCTGATTGGTAGCACTGATTGCTGGAGTTTCATACCAGAGTGAGGACGATCACAGATTAAACTCTCTATTTGATTTGTTTTCTGAGTGTTGGGTTTTATGAGTTATATCATTTAAGTTTAACCTGAAACATTGAGCCTAATAAATTTATTCCAGTGTTCAAGAGAAACCATAATCGCCATAATTGCAAAACATACAGACGCAAATAATTCATAAATAAAATGAACGCATTTCGCCGGTAGAAATCGGCCGTGCGCATATGAGCAGGACACAGAACACAGTATAAATACCACACACTGTGTATAAATACAACACATAACGGCATAAATACTCAATGCCGTTTGTTAAACAGGTAACAGACTACAGAGAGAAAACATCTCCACTCTGTTAGTGATAATAACGGTGTCTTTATTAGTAGTAGTTTAACACCATTAAATTAACTGAAAACATTATACGATAATTTTCATTAATATTTTAAGTGGATTGTTATTGGAATGTGAGCTAAAAACTGTTACACTGATCATGTGTTCAGACACGAACTCCGTTAAAAGTCTCTCCAGCTGTTAAAGCGACTGACAGCTGATCCAGATGTGATCAGCTGATCCTCCGTCATCAGAAACAGACGTCGCTTCACGTGACGCTTTCGAGGAAAGGACGTCTCATTTCTCTTAAAACATATTTCCTCGTTTCCTCTGTCCCTGACTCAAGTGAGGGAAACGGGGGATGTAGTTAAGAGACTTGGGATGGACCCATAGACTTCTATACAGTAGAGTCGCCCCCTGGTGGTCAGTAGAGAGAATGCAAGTTTTAAGACACTTTCACTCAACAGAACCGGAGGTTGCCTCCTGGTGATAACACAGCTGAGCGCATCGCCGACCTTCCAGCCGCTACTCTCCCCCCTGGACGCCCCTACTAAGGTCCATGCTAAGCCCTGAATTTCCTCAAATACTTAAACCCTTTTCTCTGCCTTAACAATTAAAACAGTGACTAAAACACATGTTCTTCGTAACTGTTGCTGGATGCGCTTATTTCAGGTTTGAGCAACAGCTCCTCAAAATGTCAGTGAACGTCAATGCAGACAGTGCCAGTATTCTAACCGACTTCATTCTCATATCTTTGACACACACACACACACACACACACACACACACAGTGGTCAGCGGGGTGTCCTTTCACTCACAGTGTAGAAATTGGGAGTTACAATTTTTGGACTGGGAGGTGCACCTCAGCTTCCTTTCTATGAAATCATCTGTCTTTAGCAGCTCACCATGGCAACCTTTGAGCAGCTAGAGACACACAGCTGATTGAGATGATGATGAGCTAATTAGTCCCATTTGACACGCCCACGTACACAGGGGTTTATTGTCTCGACTCATTCCCTTCTCTGAGCTAGAATCTCCATTCAAACCTTCCTATGTTCTTGAAACATTATAGATATTTTTTTTTTTTAAGCCAACAATTAAGTTTGGGGGAGCTTTTTCAACAAATCTTAAAATTATCTTTCATATTTTATTCAACTTTTTTTCACTTTTCATTTAAAACAGCAATGCAGTGTAGCACGTAATCCCAAAGAGATTATATAAATACAAACGATGTTAGAATGTGAATCCCAATGTCCATGGAAGTCTTTCTCTAGAACTGAATTATGGCTGTGAGCGAGTGAAACAGGAATAACTCGTAACTTGTAAGAAGCGAGATGTGCATTTGGGTTAATAATGAATAATATCTTCTCCGTCGTTTGTCCCATTGAGCCCCATCTCAATGCGTCTGTATCGGTCATTGTCTGTGAGTTACATATTCCCGGGGTTTAGCCTCTCAGGCAGCCTACTTGCTAGCGACATATAAATCCAGCAGCTCCCCCAATTGTCCTCATTAAGGGGGAACTTATAACCAACCACTACCATTAATATTTACTCTCCATAGCCAACAGCGTTAAGTTTGCAGTGTTATGACCACTGCTGTGGTTACACTGCTACCTGACAGACACAGCTCTGGGGCAGAACCAATCATTTTGGGTTGCGTGACGTCAAAACAAGTTGTGTTGACAGCTAGCCCCAACTAGCCCGATGCTAGCTGGTCTTCTTGCGTCGGGTCCTCCTGGCAAGTCCCTCGCCGACTCTCATGGTTTTAGAAGTCCGTTGGCCGTCTTTCGTCCATGCAGCGTCGTGTACCGGTCTGAGACATGCAGGATAGGTACAGCGAGATAGGCTTCGTCCAGGAAATACTCGGTTTGAATCTAGTGCCGAGAAAGAATGGCACGAACCAAGCAAACGACACATCTCTCGACGACTTCTCAGGTGGGCTGATGTTTGGTGGCTCGCTAGCTAACGTTGTTTTGTGGCTGTGTGTCGGTGCTGAACTGCTGTGACGTGTTCTGAGGGTGGCTATCGCACGAAGGCGCCTCTAGTATTGTGCTTTTAACGAACATGGGACACGTTTGAATGCTAAATCCCCGTTACAAAGTGTAACTATACCCCCAGGTTTGTTTGAACGCGTTAGCATTGTCAAGGTGCTGTGTAGCAGGAAGCTAGCTAACTTCCTGCTACATCCCAACGGTTGTATTCCGTATTGTCCCTCGCTATTGTCGGCGTGTAGGTTAACGTCAGTGTCCTGTTTACTGAAGGTAGGGAATTGGAAGTAAGAAATGATATCAGAACTGTTTATGTATTCCCGGGGAAATTAATTCAAAGTTGCATCGCTATCCCTCCTCTGTCTGAGCCTCTCTTTAGTATAGTCTACTAACGTTAAACTAATGCGTAGCAGCGGTACCGGTGGGAGAGAGCAGGTGTTTCGGTTCTCAGGTACAGAGTGGACGCAGCAGCGGGGAAAGAGGCTGCACAGTCCCGTGTGCGGCGGCGGCGGCGTCGTGGAGGGGTGAGCAGCCATGTTCTGCAGCCGTCCCGCCAGAGACCTGACACTTACTGTAATTAAACCGTGTTTATGTTGCACTGACTCGTAATTACATTTTTACTGTGAGACCGGGTGTAGCGTCGTGTGGGATTCTGGGTGAATGCAGTGCAGTGCAGTGGCCTCGCCCCGTCTGAGAGGATGCATTACATTGCAGTGAAGTGATAGTTCGCAGCATTTTCAGCACTCCAGCTAAGAATATAGGACTGCTGTTTTTCAAGAATGCATTCTGAACAACATCCGACCTTCTGAATCAATTATTTATCATATAAAATGTCAGGTAGAGGTCCAACCAAGTGCCATACTACTGTACCTAACCGGGGCATGGACTACCTGTCCTTAACTTGAGCTGTGTACTGAAGTGTCACAGTCAAGGCCGCCCATGTAATACCATGGATTCACTTGTAGGAAGTTAGAAGAACAGATATCACAAAGCATTCATGATCCATACTGATTCAATGCACTAACTGCTGCTGCTGTGTTGTTGTTGTGTGCATTTGAAAATGGCCATTAAGTGTGATGAACGTATTACTTTTTTCGGACTTAAAAGGCCAAAATTTGGGACAGTCCTGTCTTCACCTGGGACCCGAGTCTCTCGCCTTAGTTGTGTATTCAGCTTTTTCCTTTCATTTGCAAAGTGTCTCCTCTCCATGGAGGGGTTAACGGGCGTGGAGCCAGATGGGGCTCACACTAATGAATGATCTAACTGAATTGCCTTCGTGCCCTGTGGAACTTTGCACGACTGATTGATTGGCACGTCGTGATGTGTGGCTGCATGTGTTTGTGCAGAGATGTGGTACGGAGTGTTCCTGTGGGCCGCGGTCTCCTCGCTGATCTTCCATCTGCCCGCGGTACTGCTGTCCATCGCAACGCTGCGCCAGCACAAGATGGCCCGATTCATGCCCATCGCCATCCTCCTCATGGGCATCGTGGGACCAGTTTTCGGGGGGGTCCTCACCAGTAAGCCGATACTCCATCCTGTGACATATGCTTGTATATTGGATTGTATTGGTTTGGCTCGGGTAGGGATGTCACGAGAAATGTGGTAGTCGATACCGACACGAGTGAAATTCCTCGATATTTGATACCACCGTAAACAACAAAACGATAAACACTGTGTTCCGTTCAACAGTGTACATGAACTGTCCTCACTGCTCCCTTTTCAGGGAATGTCAGTTCAAGGAACTTCCTTCTACGAAATTCCTTCATTCGCAAAACACGCTGCAACATCGCCGATGCAGACATCCCTGCGTTACCCTGGTAACTTTAACACGCGCTTTGTGGTATTATTCATGTTTCTCACCAGAAACTAGATTTTACAAGATTACATTTGAACACATCATTATAACGTTGTAATTTACCTTCGCCTAATACTCACTTTACTGATTAGAGCTTGAACGCACCATAATGTAACTCAATGCAACCTCCGTTAGCGTTAGCTTCGCAGGACTGGGCGGACAAAATTACAAACTCAAAGCTTCAAAACGGCTTTCCACAAACCAATGGGTGACGTCACCACGACTACGTCCACTTTTTATGTACAGTCTGTGGTATCATCACATTTTCAGAGGTTTTGGCACCAAAGTATTGGTTCTCGTGACAACCCTAGGCATTATGATATACTGTATCAGTGAACGGTGATTTTGTAACTGAGAACTGGTTATTTATATGATCCATTCATTACTCAAATAAATTATATTTTACTGGCGTAAAAGCATTGCTAGTTTATGAGTAATGAGGTCAAACTAAACAATAAATCTTTTAAATAATGTGAGTTTTTTTTTTTTCTGACATTCTTTTAAAGGTGCAGCCATAGCAGGTGTGTACAAGGCAGCGGGAAAGAGGATGATCTCTTTGGAGGCTCTCGTGTTCGGCGTGGGACAGTCGTTCTGTATCCTCATCATCTCCTTCCTCAGGGTCCTCGCCACCCTCTAGCAGCACCGGGGCCCGCCTGGCCGGCACCTGATGCCGCCGGGTGAGTCTGACACCAGTCGCACCTTCTCTCGACGGGACCCGAGTTTAACATGGCGCGAGACTAGATTCCCCCGGGGGAAACCCCGTGACGTGCTTAAACCAGTCGGACCCGGGACATGATGTCATTTCCCACCGGCGGACCAGAGACCAGAGCGGATTTTATTCGAATTCTCGACTCTCGACACCTGCGGGACGGCACAGTGCTGCGTTCACGTGGTATGACTTTACGGTCATTCCTGTATGTGAAGGCAGCGCAGTATGCTGTTGTCACCTGTTGCGTTAGGGTTACAGGTTAGCAGCAGGATGACACTAACCTTTCTCAGGGGCTGTGTATGTGTGTTTGTGTGTGTATGTATGTGTGTGTGTGTGTGTGTGTGTGTGTGTGTGTGTGTGTCTGATAAACAGTTTGACTCCATGCAATGACTGCGAAGACAGAACGGCAGGAAGCTGCTGAGTCAGGAACACGATGGTTATATGCAAAGATTTTGGCTTTTCCCCTCGAGGCCTTAACTTCTATTTTCTAACTTCCAAAGTGGTGTTTTCTCTTCAGGGCTGTCTGTTCTTTAACGCGGTCTCTCTTGCTGCTCCTTTTTGTTCTTCCTCATATTTAATTTATTTTGTTCAAACTAATTGAAACCTTACTGCCTGTGTGTTATTGTTAGTTCCGGTTAGTGAGAAGCTTTCTCAACTAATTTATTCTAGATGAGCATCAAGTGAAGATTTATTTTTTATTTTTTTATTATATAGATCAGTTTTTATGGGACAGGACATTTTAATTTTCTTTTATTCTGCCCCGCACATGCAGCGTAGAGAATGTCTGCTCTTCTTCTTCTGTTTGTTCGTTCCGAACAGACCGGAGGTTTGAACGCGGGGCCCCCAGGAAGGCCCGACCACGAAACGAGGGCCGTTCTCGTCTCTCTTTGAATGATTTTACAGGTGTGTCATTTTGCCACACTGAACTGATTTGTACATATTTTAAATTATTTCCAGGTCTTTTATAGCTTTTTAATCTTCACGACCAAATGTGTTTTGCTGGTTTAGTTTTTCCCGCACTACACTGAACAAAAGACCCCTCGTAGTTTTTAAGCGCTCGTCCAATCCCACAGTCCTGAGCGGCTGCTCTTGGTTGGCGTCTGGTGGCCGAGTGCTTTTGAAATCGGCACCATGTGCAACTTCCAGACGTAGGTCACCTCTACATGTGTTACTTTTTAATGTAAACCAACAAAAGATGGAACTACTTAGTAATGAATTGAAACTAGCCACTTCCAGAAATGGAGGTATTTATTGTTGGCCAGGTCTGACGGGAGTCAGTGATTTTACATTTAATATTTCATTTTTTGTCTTGATTGCACAGCTGCTTCTGACAACACTGCGTCGGCTCATTTCTACAGATCGACACGTCGACACAAACAGTATTGGATTTCATGAATATGTATTCTCTTGACTATAAACAGGGATGGATGAGTCCGTTGGAGGGGCCCCGGGCAACAAATGAGCTGTGGGGCCCCCCATGTTCCCCAAGTTAGTTTTAGAGATCTAAATATAACAAAGAGTCTCTCTACAAGAAGGGCCTTTAAAGTTGGATTTAATTCAGGAGCCACCTTCAGGGCGTTATGTGGGGAACAACGTATGCATGTTTTTTCTTTCACCATCTGGCCACAGGTGGAATGTGGAGTTTGATTAATTTCACCTCTGTCACATCCAGAATGTTTCTTCTGTCATAGTTTTATTTTTTAAATTCCGTTGCACATTCCAACTGGACATATTGTTTCCCCACGTCTTGCTTCTCACGCCATCATAATCTTATTGATCCTAGGAGCCCCTTAAACTCACCCAGAAGTGAAGAGAGAGCAAACATACGATTTTCCTACAATCCCCTTGAAGAATTTCTCTAACCCTTGAATATTTCCCTCTACATCACGAGCTGCAATCGGTTCTGTTACATCAGAAGGAACGGTGCAACAAATAAAGAGTGTGTTTTATCTGGGAAGTAAAA
The DNA here is from genome assembly GCA_016806645.1 of Ophiodon elongatus. NCBI lineage: Eukaryota > Metazoa > Chordata > Actinopteri > Perciformes > Hexagrammidae > Ophiodon > Ophiodon elongatus. The sequence continues at coordinate 793,263 of JACSYO010000401.1, forward strand.
ATCTATAGAACGAGGGAGATCCATAATCAGAAAATAATGCTGTCAACACACTTAAGATTGTAAGGACAAGACTCCAGACGTTCAGCACCCATGGGACCAACAATGGGACAGCAATTGTTTCTTAACGGTTCCCCGAAGACTCCTTTTTGTCTTCTCGATGCGTCGTAACGGAGACTCCTTTGGACCCTCAACACGCCACACCCGCCACACCAACCCGCTTCCTTCTTCAGATTTGGAACCTTTTAATTTTAGAGTTTTTGATTTTCGTGTGTGTGTGTGTGTGTGTGTGTGTGTGTGTGTGTGTGTGTGTGTGTGTGTGTGTGTGTGTGTGTGTGTGTGTGTGTGTGTGTGTGTGTGTGTGTGTGTGTGTGTGTGTGTGTGTGTGTGTGTGTGTGTGGCCATTGCACTTTACATATTTTTGGAAGTGCCCTGTCGTTTGAGTGGAGTTGAATGAAATGTGTTCCTACGAAGACGTTAGCGCCTCACTGAAATGTGTCTGATGCAGAAACAAGCCAGCCTTGTTTGAAACGAGCCCTTGGCCTTGCTGTACATTTTGGAGAATGTTTATTTTTTCATGGTTCGTGTAATTTAGCTCGTTGTGTGTGAGTGTGTGCACTCTGGTTCTGTTACAGCAGCACATATTGGCACTTAAAGGAAGCCGGGCCCTTCCCCATATCTGCTGGAGGTATGAGAGTTCACGAGCAGAAGCTTTTATGTGCACCAGCAGTAAATGTCCTCTCTGAGTCCTTTAGGTCCCAGATGGGGTTAAAGTCCTGGTTCATATGAAGCTACTTAACGCAGGAGGATAAACCAGCCAAGAAAATGCAGTTCCACAAAAAGAGTTAAGCCCACACTAGAAGAACATTGAGTACTGTAACACTATTGAAAGTAGCTGCGTCATTAGCATACGGTTGAATCAACACCATGATGACCTTCATGAAGGAGGATTCATTGCAGGTTTGCTGTGACTACGTTCTGCCGGGTTCAGACCACAGCGTGTCAGCTCGTTGGCACCTGCCAGACGTAAGGTGTCTGCTCGGGAAGGGGAACAATGAAAGGCCTCTGGCGCGTCAAATCAATCGTTTTTTCTCCTCCGCATTCCAAATCAATGGGTGACGACTACGTCCACTTATAAACGGTCTATGAGTGAGTCGTAGCGGACGACCCCCAACGCCGCATCTGGGGCGGTTTACGTCCCAGATGCGTGGACGTCTCTTCATCCACGACTTGCTGCCCTCACGTCTGTGACATTGAGCAATAGAGAGGCGAAGTCCCGCCCCTTCCGGCCTCCATTGGGCCCTATTTTGGAAAAAAGATTAATTGAGAAACAAAAGTTTTGAGTCGCGTTTGAATTGTGCCATAAAATACACATGATGTTTGTCAGTTTTACAGGATCATTTTGTACGTCAAGGAAGTTGCATTTTGTTGAATTATAAGACCGTGAAAATGCGTAATTAGACTACACACCCGAGCGTTGCCTTAGTGACGTCTCTCTGAAGCTACGATGTCTGTGTTTCGTACCAGGATGTACTCGCACTGACAACAGCTTTTTTGCTCCTTCTTTCGCTTCCCGGATGATGAACAGAGTCGCTGGATAAAACACATCGGAACATCGCTAAGCTAGCGAGCTAGCGAGCCACGGTAACGAGCGTGTTGGTGACGTAAGAGACGAGAGATGCAGTTCACTCATCAGTTTCACACAAAACTAAATGATACTACGACAAATCTACGATAAACGGCAACTTTCTTGAAATGCAAAGTTATCTTTTAAATTGACTAACATCATATGTGTAATTCATGGCACAATTCAAATGGGATACAACATTTTTTTTTGTCTCTCACCTTTGACTACCGTACATATTTGTTTCCGAAATAAGGTCCCATTAGGGACAGAAGGGGCGGGGCTTACCTCTCTAAAGGAGCACAGCACTGTAAACATGGCGACGCAAAAGAGGAATTATATTGTTGGTGCTGCAGGTGGAACTGTGAAACACGAAACGGTCATTTTTTTTTTAGGTTTTATTTTAGGAACACTGGACTGTCGGCATTATACACACCGGTTTACGTTCTTGTTCCTTGAAGGCGGTTCCTAGCGCCTCCTTTTGATGACGTCATGTGCGTCGTGAAAGACGGCAAGCTTTGATTGGTCTTGTAGTCTGTCATGTCTCTCAGCCAAGTCACGGCAATAATTTATTACTATAATTGCCTCATCTGACACAGTGACCACGGTAACAATCTGAAGACGGCATTCGTTTTAGCTAGGTGGACCAAATATATTATCTAAACTGATATGTCAAAATTGAGAGTTTTGATAAAGTCTTGATTTTTGACTACCTCATAATTTATTTTAATTGCTATGAATTAATTATATAATTAATTAAAATGTTTGCGTTTCTACTTTGTTTAAATTTTTTGGCCAGAGATTGGCTTCCATACTGCCAGTTGTCCCGTACAAACAATTTGTTTTTGAAAGTTTCGTCAAGCTCCACGACTCCTGGGATGTTCTTAAAATGACTTTTGTCAGATATATTGATTTTAAATGATCAACAGTCAGGCGACGCAAATGTGAAAATCAAATGTCAAATGTCGAGGTAACACGCCGAGTGTCTGCTGTAATAGAACCGTTTTATTTCCACATGCTTTGTTCCACATTCCTGGACTGGTTTTGTTCCATTTTTAACCAGATTGCAAAGGATTTTAAAAGTTGATTTTATTAGAGTAAATTAAGTGCCAATGGTTGATATTTTCATGGAATAAAAATGTTTCAACTATCACGTTGTGGTTCATCTTCCTGTGCTTCATCCCCCTCTAGTGGTGAGAGCGGCTGGCAAGAAAGCTGTTTCCATTTTAAAGGTTCGGTTTGCACAAAATAACAAACCATGTTTTTTATATTTTACCTGCATGGAGGAATACATCAGGACATAAGTCAGTATGTTTACGCTCCAGGAGTAAAGAACCATAAACTGACTGTTGTAAGAAACGTTTCAGACTTTAGAGACAAAGATGTGTTGATAATAGAAAGAGATGATGTTTACATCCGATGCAACCAGTAAACATGCAGAGATTTAGACAGGATATTAATATGGACCTTTTTTGTTTTCAAAATGATTCTCATAAATTCAAGAGATGGACTTTGAACAGTTTACAAGGTGACAAATATTCGGTTTCCAAAGCAAAGACGTGGTCAGAAACCTGACCTTAGTACAATGGCTTTTATCACAATACAATGATGCACACAATAACAATGTTTAACTATAAATAGGTATTCTCAAATTTCAATGTCAGCTTCACAAAATGTATAAACATCACAATCAAACGTCATTACATCGGTGTATTCTGTTACCGCTGATTGTTTTAAAATGTAAGTCTGAGTGCATCACCTGCTTTCTGCTGATGTCATGATCTGTTGTCTAAATTAAACCGTCCAGTCATGTTTGGGGTTTTTGTGCTGCACACAGTCCCACACCAGGAGACTGAAGAGCCGTTCATGAAGACACTCACCTCCTCCTCCTCTACCTCCTCCTCCTCCAACATGGCCGTGGGTGGCTTCCTGCCGTTTATTAACTCATTAATTAATTACTGTACAATACTAAACCAAGTCTCATCTCAGTGGTTCAGTGATCTTCTTACATGTGTGTTCCGTCGGCCTCCTGTCAGCAGGAACACTGATCAATTTTGAGATTTTGGGTTATTTTTGCTTCCAAAACACGTCTTCTTCCAGACCAGTGGAGAGGAAACATCCTAAAATACACATTTAGGTGTTTATTCCACTATTTTGTCTATTTGCATCTGTAGATTTCTCCTAAATTCACCAAACGTTACCATTAGATAATGTCTCATTTGCATATTTAAAGAACATTTCAGAAAATTTGTAATACAAAAACAAATTGTCTTGATGTGATGTACTGGGGAAGTTTTATGGTGATTTTGACCCTCTTCACCTGTAGAGTCTTCTTCATGTCTGTAATTTAACTAAACATCTCTTTAAAGGCCGTTTTCTCTAAATGAGTTTGTTCTCAGACTCTGATCCAGAAGTCTCCACTTCAGTAGCTCTTACATCCACCAAACTTTACTCTTTCATTCTGAAATATATTCTGAAGGTTTCTACAGAGGGGTTTGTTCAGATGTCATTCATAGCCTCATTTATACAACATTTTATTAGTAAAAACATAGCGAAAACTCTGTTTCATTGAATTTTTTTCTGTTGGAAGTATTTTCTGTTTTTTATAGTGATACAAAGAGATATCCCTCTGTATAAAAACCTTTTACTCTAATATGTCAACAAAACGAAACAAGGACTTTGAACCTGCCTTCTCCCTTTGTTCACATTTCCGCTATAAATGAGCGCATTTGTTAAGTAATGACTCTTTTTTTGCATATTAAAACATAACATTTCCGAAAACACACAATACAAAACAAATCATTGTCTAAATGTAAATAATCAACTGGGGAAGTTTCATGGTGATGTCTATTAGTTACATTTTTCAACTGATAGTTTCTGGGCTTGTTGCTGCGGAGGAGGACAGAGGGCGAGCGACAAAAATGTAAGGAATGTTGGGAAAATTTGTCTTTTTTTTTTTTTTACTGAAGTCAAGTAAAAGTGCGTTTGCTTATTAATGTGAGGGTGTAATGTTCCAACGTCAGTCCCACACTTGGATCACTGGCTGCACTGGTCTTGCGGTGTGACTGGTTGAAAACTACACCGTTTGACCCGTCACTCCTGACAATACATAGGACACTAACGAGGAGACAGGAGACAAGAAAAAGGAAACAAGGAGAGAAAACCCCAGTGAGAATACAGTTTAAGAGAGGCGGGCGAGAGGTGGATTAACCTTTAAGTCTGTGTTTTGTCTGGCAGCTGTAAACGGTCTGGATTAAGACGTGTGACCTGCAGATGACCCTCTGAGGTGTTTACCTGTTAGTCCGTCCATCAGGGGACGAAGCAAAAGGGTCTAAACATCCTCCGGCTTCAGCTCTTCCCTCGCCTGACGTCCCTGTAAACCGAATGTCTTTGGGTTTGGACGGACAGAACGGGACACTGAGACGCCTGCTGTGATGACACGTTTGTATTTTGGGATATTTTGTCTGTTAATTAATCTGTTAATTAGGAAGAAGAATCAGCCCCTGTGAGGCTTATCAGTAAAATTTCAATTATTACTACAATCACGACAGCACACACACACACACACACACACACACACACACACACACACACTGAGCCCACTCTTGTGTGTATTGAACAGGTATTTATTGGTAAGAGCACGGTATAACAGGTCAGAAACAACTCGTTGGCTGAAGGGAGACGGAGCAGAGCGAGACACCTGGAGGGGGTTGGGGCCGACCGGCCGGCCGGCTGATCTGCATCTTCATCTCTTCCTCCTCCTCCTCTACTCCCTCTTCTTGTAGTCCTCCAGGTGAGCCAGTATCCAGCCGGAGGGACCCAAGATGGCCAAGAACAGGGTGGTCATAGCCACTGCCTGCTCCTGAGGGACACAGAGACAAAGGGATGGATGTGGGCAGCATGTCAGAATGCCTGGAATAATAGGAAACTAGAAAAGAGTAGCGTGCAGATCTCCACCAGACCACTGCTGTTATGTTTGTGGATGGAAACACAGATCAGGAATACTGCGACGTGCCCACCTCGTTAAATATCGTTCACCTCCTCACACTTGTGAGCCTCAGCCAAGCTGGCAAGTTTCATCCACGACTCTCCAACATGTCATCGTTTAATGATTTTATCATGTTAAAATAATCATCATGGGAATTCTTGACTTATGGCCATAAACATGTTTTTTTGTGAGATCACAGTGACCCGTTGACCTCCAACACCGGTTCAGCCTCAAGTGCATGTTGATGTTTGTGCTAGATTTGAGGAACATTTTAAAATGTGCCTATTACATCCTTTGATGAAGCTTTATCTGATTCAGAATGGCCGTAGTCGTTTACAGACTTGAATCCGTATTTGGTCAACATAAAGTAGGGTTGCTCTCGGGTCCTAGAGTCCGTTTGGCTTGCATCTAAAAACAACACCACCCACCTCTTTTTTCACGACTCATAAAGTATCCAAATAATTCTGATAGCGACTCAGGCACATTTCTATTAAAAAACCTGTCTCCAGTGACTTATTGGAGGACAAGTCCTGATGTCTGGATATAAATCAAAACAATCACAATGTTCCATAATTTGTCCGGCCACTCCTACAGTTCTGCTCTCTGTCTTGATCATTAATAAGATATTAAAGCCATATCAAGACCATTTGGTTTGGTTAGTGTAAAAAAAGCAAAACAAAAAAAAGCAAAAAGCTGAGGTTTGTGCTTCATTTGTTTTTGAGACATGTTCCAGTCTCCCCTAGTCCTCACACTAAGGCCAATCCTTATCAATATGTCGTTTTATAATTATTATCGTCTTCATAATAATAAAGTTATTATTAAGCATTCCTTAAATGTAACCGAACATTTAATGGCGCTGAACAACCTATACTGTAGTTCATAAGGTCACGTGACTAAGACTGGAATCAGTCCGTGATCAGCATCAAGGTCACCCACTTGGCACCCGATCAACAGTCTGCGCAGCGACCCGCAGAATATTCCGCTCAAACTGGAGCTCGTGACCAAAGTAAACGATGAATAAATAGTTGAGGAAACGAAATATATTTTTTAAAAAGTCTCCATGCCGGGCTTTATGATATATGAACATCTTTGTTGTCGTTATCTCGCCGCTTATGCCTGAGCAGGCAGAGACGTCTACGTGTTTGATTTAGGCGGAATAATGGCGAGGTGCTGACGCACTTGTTCAGAGTAAAAAAAAAAGAAAAGAAAAAATAATTTAATTCGATCAGATCAAATTATCAAAAAGCAAGATAAATAAATATACAGGATATTAATCATCCCATATAAGTGATCTATATTAGTGAAGCGTGACATGTAAAATTGTGACGCGCCTTTTGGGGAAGTGAGCCCCGCAGGCTGGGTTCCAACGCTCCGTCATACCAGCCGCTGTTAAAACGGGACCCCTCAATAAAAGCTCCGGCTCGTCGCCTCCAGGGTCCGCGTCTGAATCCGTGTCCGTTCGTGGGGACGCGGACGTGAACTCACCCCTGCAGAGATGTGGTGTTTGGCCGGCTTGGACGTCAAATTGGCCGCAGGGACGAGCGGAGTCCTCAGGGCGCTCCTGAACAGGCGCGAGGCGGCGGGCAGAGACATAGCGACGGGGGGTCTGGTGATGCGGGCCCAACAACAAGGGGACTGGAGGACTTGTGACAATACAACCAAGCGGGTCCACTTGCTCACTTTCAGTTTTTACTTCGAAGTGCCAGTCGCAGTGTGTGCGTGAGTGCGCGTGTGTGTGTGTGCGCGCGCGTGGGTGTGTGTGTGTGGGAGGGAGGGAGGGCGGGAGGGAGGGAGGACGTTACGTTGACAGCCTCAGGGCAGCGTCGGAATTTAATTGGCCGTTGCACCTCCGGGTATCTGACACCGTGACCGAGGCGCGCGGGTCTTGTCCTCACGTCACCCTCATATCAGTGAGGCGCGCGCTGCCGGCATGAGCGCTGGTAACAGAGCGCTGGAGTTGATAGGAGGAACCTGGTGGTCGGTTTATGTTTCGGGTTAACTATAATGCGTGTGTTACACCCCTGAAAAGGGGGGATGAATAATCACGAGAGTGATATGGTATCTTTCCTCAGCAACGGCTTTACTTTAATTATCTTATTTGTACAAAACAATCATTAACATAGGAAGAGATCAACAGGTGAGTAGGTAGTTCAATTCAATTCAATTTATTTTTGTATAGCCCCAAATTACAAATTTGCCTCAGAGGGCTTTACAATCTGTACACAACGACATCCTCTGTCCCAGAACCTCTCATCGACTCAGGAAAAACTCCCCCAAAAAAAAACCTTTCAACAGGGAGAAAAATGGAAGAAACCTTCAGGAGAGCAACAGAGGAGGATGATGGACAGAGGGTTGGTTTGTTAAGATATGATGGTTCCTCACCAATTAAGGCTTTGTAGGTGAGGAGAAGGATTTTAAATTCGACTCTGGATTTAACAGGGAGCCAGTGAAGAGAAGCTAATACAGGAGTAATATGATCTCTTTTCTTAGTTTTTGTTAGTACACGAGCTGCAGCATTCTGGATCAACTGGAGAGATTTAAGAAACCTGATAATAAGGAATTACAGTAGTCCAGTCTAGAAGTAACAAATGTGTGAACTAATTTTTCTGCATCGCTTTGAGACAGGATGTGTCTGATTTTTTAAATGTTACGTTGGTGAAAAAAGGCAGTCCTTGAGATTTGTTTTACGTGAGAGTTAAAGGACAAGTCCTGATCAAAGACAACTCTGAGATTCTTTACGGTGGTACTGGATGCCAGGGCAATGCCATCAAGAGAAACTATATCATTAGATAATTGATTTTGGAGGTGTTCTGGGCCTAGTAAAATAACTTCAGTTTTGTCTGAGTTTAACATCAGGAAGTTGCAGGTCATCCATGTTTTTATATCTTTGAGACATGCTTGAAGTTTAGCAAGCTGGTTGGTTTTGTCTGGCTTGATCGATAGATATAATTGAGTATCATCAGCATAAAAATTAAAGTTTATGGAATGTTTTCTGATTTCTAAATCCTGACTGAAAATCTTCAAATAAACTATTGTCATGTAGAAAGTCACATAGCTGATTTGCGACTACTTTCTCAAGGGTCTTAGAGAGGAAGGGAAGGTTAGAGATCGGTCTATAGTTAGCCAACACCTCTGGATCAAGAGTGGGCTTCTTGAGAAGAGGCTAAATCACAGCTACTTTAAAATACTGTGCTACATGGCCTGTTAATAAAGACAGATTGACAATATCCAGCAGACAGGTGCCAATCAAAGGTAAAACTTCTTTAAGCAGCCTCGTCGGGACGGGGTCCAAGAGACAGGTAGAAGATTTAGAAGAGGAAATTGTTGAAGACAATTTTTTAAAGTCGATGGGAGAGAAGCCGTCCAAACATATATCAGGGTTTATAGCTGTTTCCAAGGATAGATCGGTACTGGTTGAGGGCAAGAGATTATTAATCTTGTCTCTAATAGTTAGAATCTTATCATTGAAGAAGCTCATGAAGTCATTACTACTGAGGTCTATAGGAATACACGGCTCAACAGAGCTGTGACTCTCTGTCAGCCTGGCTACAGTGCTGAAGAGAAATCTGGGGTTGTTCTTATTTTTCTCTATTATTAGTGAGTAATAGGCTGCTCTGGCATTACGGAGGGCCTTCTTATATGTTTTAAGACTATCTCGCCAAACTAACCGAGATTCTTCTAAATTGGTGGAACGCCATATCCTTTCAAGCTTTCGCGATGTTTGTTTTATTTTGCGGGTTTGATGGTTATACCATGGAGCGAACCTCCTCTGCTTTATTATCTTCTTTTTTAGAGGAGCTATAGAGTCTAGTGTCAATCTCAGTGAGCCTGTAGCACTATCGACTAGATGATCAATCTTGAACGGACTAAAGTTAATGAGATAAACGCAGTACTAAGGCTATCATTATCAACATCCACATGAATATTAAAGTCACCTACAATAATAACTTTATCTATTTTAAGAACTAAACTTGATAAAAACTCTGAAAATTCAGATAGAAATTCAGAATACGGACCTGGGGCCCGATACACTATAACAAATATAATTGGCTGTATTGTTTTCCAGGTTGGATGTGAAAGACTAAGAACAAGGCTTTCAAATGAGTTGTAGTTTAATTTAGGTTTAGGGTTTATTAGTAGGCTTGAGTCAAAGATGGCTGCTACTCCACCTCCTCGGCCGGTGCCTCGAGGAATGTGAGTATTAATGTGACTTGGAGGAGTTGATTAATTTAGGCTGACATATTCTTCATGACACAGCCAGGTTTCAGTAAGACAGAATAGATCAATGTCTGATATTAAATAATTTACTAAAACAGCTTTAGATGACAAAGATCTGATATTTAAGAGTCCACATTTAATTCTCCTATTTTGTTGCACTATTGCGTTGGTGGTGTTAACTTTTATGAGGTTATTTTGTACAACTCTTCTTCTGGTTACTTTTGATTTAATTAATTTAAGTGGCCGTGGGGCAGACACAGTCCCTATATAGTTTTGGGTGGGTAACTGCTCTAATGGAAGTGCAGCGAAGGGTGTAAGACTACAACTCTGCTTCTGCTTCCTGGTCTGAACTCTGGGTTGTCATGGATTAGGTCCCCAAACAAAGTTGGTCAGATTTGCAGAAATGAGATCCGCTCCATCCTTCGTGGGATGAATGCCGTCTCTCCTAATCAGATCAGGTTTTCCCCAGAAAGTCTCCCAATTAAAGCTGCGAACAGCGATGAACGGGTCATAGCCCCTCTGCACGCTTCGGGGGCGCAGGCGGGACGCTGGCTTGCCCAGCCGAGAACGTTCGACCGCCAGTCAGACGTTTTTTGCCCGCGTGGATTGCGTGACGCAGAACATTACGCTGCAAATACTTCACCAGTTCCTGTATCCGCTGTGAGCCGCTAGACGACACGCTCAACAACATACATCATGTTTCTCTATGTGAAGTGTAGACCACGTCATGTAAATCCAATGGCGTTTGTCACGTAACGCTGATTTCCTTTCACCAGTAGGTGGCACTTTGACTTTAGAGCATGGTGCCAAGAGACTTTTTTTTAAGTCTCCATGTGATACATGTGCCTACCAAATTTCATATATGTAGGGGAAACGTAGCGCTTGGGCTGCTCTTTTGAACGTTTGTAGGGGGCGCTATTCAAGGGATTTTTAACTATTAAGGGAAAAACCCACATTAATTATTTAATTCCATCACCTATGACACATGTGTAGAGTTGCATGAGTTTCTGAGCATCCTAAGCGACTTAACAATCCGCTTCATTTTACGTGGCAATGATGCGTCGCCATGGCAACGGAGTTTCACGAAAACTCACAATATTCATGATCATGCATCAGCAATATGTTAAGGCTTTCCATAGTAACTTTGAGGTCAATCTGGTCAACTGGCTCTGAGAACTAAATCACAGTATAAAACGTGTCATTTCCTTTTGCCAGTAAGTGGCGCTATGAAATTGTGAACATTTCTTCATGGAAATGTGCTCAGGCCTGGACCGGCATCCTGCATGAGACATTTTGGGTGGATTGGATGATGTACCTTGGAGTTCCAACAACTTTCTCTATCATAGCGAACCGCAGAAAATGGGTGTGAAATGGGCGCCACGCCAGGTCAAGGCCGTTCGACAAAAACTCACGATTTTAATATTTAAAAAAAACGTCCTGACCAAATTTGAAGTCGATTGCATTAATTCTGTAGGAGGAGTCCGTAAGAATACAAAGGCTGAAAATGGCGAAAAATGACAAAAAAGCCCAAATTGGCCGAATTACTGTAGCGTCCCCTAGTGTCTCAATGGCATACAAATTTCAGGGCATGTTACAGGATGCAATGTGCACATATGCTGCAAGTCCTGTGACACTAGGCCCATTGGTTTTGAAGTTATAAGTATTGATGTACAAGCCACGCCCCTGAGAAGTTCATTGGTCCCTGTCTTATGAATGCAAAAAGATATAAACAATCATTTAATACTTTTTGATGACATAGGTCCAATAATGATCCACAGCACATTTGGTAAGAATCGGACCCAGCGTGTAGGAGGAGATCTCAAGAATGTGTTTTTCAGATAATTGAAAATGGCGGAAGATTTAAGTAGGCAAAGCTTAAGGGTCTGAGAGGCTTTTTTGTAGAACAGGTGGAGATGGACATGTGTGTCAAATTTCAAGTCAATTGGACAAACTGGCTGAGGAGCGTCGCCTGTCCAACTTCTAGGGGTCGCTAGAGAGCCATGTTTTGATACACAAATATGACACCTATATCAGATGTCTATTTTCACCAAGCCTGACAAGCGTGCCAAATTTGGTGAGTTTTCAAGTATGGCAAGTACCCCCAATATGCGCCCAATGTTAAAAAATAAGAATCAGAAAAAGAAAAACTCTTAGAATCTCATTAGGGTCCTCCTGGACCAACTTCGTCGGTGCTCGGACCCTAATTATCAACGAAGCCCACATTGTTTGCTGGACACCACCTCGACAACCAGCGGTTGAATGATGACATACGGCTATACATCTCATTGTTGATCAAATTTGGGAGAGGGCCAGAGAAAACTACGGTGTCCGACATTGTTTTGGCGTATAAACACACCGATGCCACATTAATTTTAGTGACCTCCGAGTGTCGGATTCGGGTGTCATTACCGCCGACGTGTATTACAATCTTACTGTATTTACGTTTATCCTTAGCTGGCAGTTTTAAATAGGACTCAACGTCGCCCGCTCTGGCCCCCGGAATGCATGTGACTGTGACCCCTGGCTTCGCTATCTTCACGTTTCTGACTATGGAGCTACCTATAACCAGAGTCGGTTCCTCAGCGGGTGTCTCGCCGAGTGGGGAGAACCGGTTAGAAACATGAAGAGGTTGGTGGTGCACCGTGTGCTTCTGCTTTGACTTCTGCTTCCTTCGGACAGTTACCCAGCCTCCCTGGTGCTCGGGGGCTGCCGGGGAACAGCTAGCTAGTAAATACTTAATCAACGTTACCAACAGTACTTAAACTATTACATAGATATTTCTCCTTTTCCTAAAACATATATACATATATATATTCCGAAACACAAAATAGCTTAATCTATATAATCAATCCTTTCACAAAATGGCAGCTACACTTGACACAGCTAGCTACAATTACACCGTCAACAGGCGGGAACTCACGTACATAGCGTTACACACTGTAACGTATGCAGAGGTCTTGCTCCGGAAGGGAGGGGAAGGGAGGGAGGAAAGAAGGGGGGGAGCAGGTTCCGCACCTAACACGGTGGTTACTCCTCAGTTGCTTATCCCAGTGATCCCGGAGTAAATAATAATACTCACCGATATAGGTATAATGCCTTCGGCCTTTTATCTCACCCCGTAGTTTGATCGTCAGGATTTTATGAGATTATGGGTTTTGTCGTGGGTCTTTTCAGCTCATGCTGTAGGTCCCCACGATAGGCTGTAACTCGTCTCAACCCTTATCAAGTGAGTACGTATAACGTCTATACCATCTCACTACCTATTTTGAACACTCACATTTTAGACACACTGCAAAGTTTTCAACCAGGTTCTTACCTTAAGTTCCTCTGGTGGCGTCGGTCGTCACCTCAGAATCACACTTGTTGATGGACAGTGGAAGAAGGTTACTCTGTTTAAAAAACCAGAGACTGTAACTTTTGTCCCAGTTCCTTACTTAATGGTAAGGCTGTGGTTTTATTTCAGTTTCTTTCTTTGTTCTTTTTTTCTTTACAAGTTACAAAACAGGTCCAACTCAAAGAAACAGTTACAGTGTCAACATGTTAAAAGATCTAAGTATTTATTCTCTAACGGTAGAGGTAGCTTGTCACTCAAAACCTGTTCACACATCAAGCCGGTCTCTAACGGTAGAGGTAGCTTGTCACTCAAAACCTGTTCCCCTGACGGTAGAGTAGACTTGTGCCCAAGCCTTTTCCTCTGACGGTCGAAGTCAATCCAGATTTCTATATAGTTGCACACACCAAGCCTGCCTCAAACGGATGAGGTTGCTTGTCTCATTCAAAACCTTTTCACACATAAAGCTGGCCTCTAACGGTAGAGGTAGCTTGTCACTCAAAACCTGTTCCCCTGACGGTAGGGGCTCAAAACCTGTTCCCCTGACGGTAGGGGCTCAAAACCTGTTCCCCTGACGGTAGGGGCTCAAAACCTGTTCCCCTGACGGTAGGGGCTCAAAACCTGTTCCCCTGACGGTAGGGGCTCAAAACCTGTTCCCCTGACGGTAGGGGCTCAAAACCTGTTCCCCTGACAGTAGAGGCTCTAAACCTGTTCCCCTGACGGTAGAGGCTCTAAACCTGTTCCCCTGACGGTCGAGATGGCTTGTATTCAAACCTTTCCTTGGACGGTCGAAGTCAATCCAGGTTTCTATATAGCTGAGAGATTCCCTGTCCTAGTCTTAGAGAGTTAGGAAAAAATCTCATAATTTAAAAAAAAAATTGTGAGCCTGCCCTAGCTCTCAGAGAGCTAGGGAAATTCCACCGTCTCCTATCAGGGGAGAGGTTAAATAGACACAGAAGCGGTCCACTCCTCCTCCTCTTCACGTGTCACACATCATAATACATTCTTTCTCCAATCAGAGTACAGGAAGTTCGTTGCCTTTATATGGTAATAAAAAATGAAGAATCCTTTTACATAGGATACATTATATAACACCCATTATGCAGAAATGATTATACATTACAGCATATTATGCAGGTTATACGTACACAAGCATACTTTTAGACTTTTCATATTTTTCCTACGATTATTCAACAACACACACACTTCAACATTCACGGCAAAACTCAACTCTAAAGTAACCAAAATGGACTTTTTCAAGAACATGATCTTTACATCAGGAGGCGATGGAGACAGGTTCAGTACCTGTCAGACCTGTTCTGGAAAAGATGGACAAGGGAGTACTTGCCGCTACTTCAGGAACGACAAAAGTGAACAAAGCCGCGGAGAAGTTTCGTATCAGGGGACATTGTCATTGTCATGGATCCAGCTGCTCCTTGTGGATCATGGATCATGGGAAGAGTGACCAAGACATACCCAGAAAAAAAAGGACTTGTACGTGTAGTACAGTTAAAGACAAAGACAGGACAGTTGGAGCGGCCTATATCCAAGATTTTTCTGCTTCAAGGAGCAGTGTAAAGGTCATGGCCTAACATTGGGTCACGCGTTGATAACACCTGACGCAGAAAGAAGAAACAAAATCAGACTTGTTTTGTTTTTATGACTCCTTTTTGATTAATGTAATTGTGCATACCTTCCCAATTAGGGGCCGGTGTGTAGGAGCCATTAGTTATGTCTGTGTATTATATGTGTGAATGTGGAGCCTATCTCAGGTTGACCACGGGTGGCAGTGTGTATTAGTGTGGCAGGTAGTTTATATCTGGGGTACAGGTGCAACTGACAGATGTAATGATGCATGGGTGACGGGGAGATCGCACGGTTTTTACCGCAAACAAGACACACCAGAGGGAGACCAGGAAACCAATAGATATCAAGCCAGTTGTCAGTTGTGAACTGTAATTAAACGGGAACCTCACCCAAAGATACGAACGGCCTGGAATCTCTTTGTAAAGCGAGTAAGGAACAGGATCTTCTCCCGCACACAGCCGAGTGGCAAGTCACCGAAATCAGTCACTACACCTACTACAGACAATACATCAAAGACTTCTCCAAGAAAGCGAGCTGTCTGTATGACCTCCTGAAAGCAGACCCACACAAAGCCCCCGGAAAAATAACAAAATCAAAAACAAAGAAAGTGAGCGATGTTGTGCCCTCTAACAAGCCGGTCACATGGACTGATGAGCACCAACAGGCACTTGAACAACTAATCGACTGTTTGCTCCACCCACCAGTATTGGGCTTCCCTGATTTCACTCAGCCATTCATTGTACACACAGATGCGTCACACCAAGGCTTGGGAGCAGTACTCTATCAAAAGCAAGATGGCAAGCTGGGAGTCATTGCCTATGGCTCCCGTTCATTAACAGCAGCTGAGAACCATGCTGGAAAATTTTTAAAATGGGCAATCACTGACAAAATTCCGTGATTATTTGTATTATGCTCCAACCTTCACTGTGTATAGTGATAACAACCCCCTCACATCCTGTCCACTGCAAGACTGAACCGACCACTTCCAGGTGGGTTGCAGAGTTGGCCGATTTCCACTTCACAATAAAGTACAGGCCAGGAAAAGAAAACGGGGACGCAGATGCTTTATGGAGGATGCCACTGGATGCAGAGTCATTGATGAGAGAATGTTCTGAGGAGCTGCCACCTGATATCATCGCTGCCACGATCCAAGCAGTTGAGGTACAAGAAAAGTCTCCTGAAATGTTGTCATTTTCAGGAGACTTTTCTTGTACCTCAACTGCTTGTTTCCAACTTGTCACTCATGCAATTTGTATTACATCTTAAATGTTACTATTGACAGAGGGATCGTGCACGTGCTCATGTTATTGGTGAATGGTGAAGTGAATATATCCGTTGGCAACTGCTGCACGTGCACACGAGCGCGGATAACTCTCGAGGCAGTTAACGAGGCTCACGCGCCGTGTGGCCGGCACCACCAGTGCGATCAAAGGAGCAGGGACGTGAGCTGTCTGTCGGTTCCATCCGGGCCACCGACGTCTCTAAAGTTACCTGGACCGGCCATACATGTATGAGGAGAGCGGACCACAGAGCGAGCGTTGCGAGAGCGCGAGGGTGGGTCGGGCTCGCGCTCGCGCTTGATACAGCCCCGTGCTCGCGGGACCGCATTTCGTGCACGCGGAGCAGAAACGCTCCCTCGCCACAAGAGGATGCTTTTCCACTCGCGGATACTGTTCTGTGTGCTTGTGTCACGCCCATAGTTTATATGTGCACGGGGTTTGGGACTCGTTTCAAGTTTCAAGCTCTCATATATTCTATATATGTCTAATGAAAATGAATACCCTGTATCCACACACACACACACACACACACACACACACACACACACACACACACTTTGAAACATGAAAAAACTCCATTGCCATAGCAGTTCATCTCTATATAACCTGATATAGACTGTAGAGACCCTGTTGCCTATCAAACAAAGCCCACCATGGTTGCCGATTGCTTTGTTTAGACGCGTGCAACTTTCTCTGTCATAAGTCTATTTCCTAAATCATAGACAACATTCATCTTCATTCACTATTGCACAGTCAAAAACTGTTTGCTTCTGCCCAGTCAGCAACACCTGCATCCAGTAACCCTTCTGATTACATTTTTACATAAGGTGGCATTACTTTTAGAAACAAAAATTCATAAGAATACTGAGTCTGTCTCCATCTCCTTTTCATATACAGATTCCTTTTTTCACAAAGTCCAGGTGACAAAACTTGGTTTCCTTTGATCAAAAGAACGGGATATGACGGGGGGTTGAGATTTGTTGGTCCTTAGCTAGAATGAGCGGGTGCTTTGTATACTCGAGTATGGAAGCTTTATTTCGTTTTCCTCCAACTCTCAAAAGACCTCCTTCGTATTTGGGTTCAGTTTGTAGATGGTGCTCTCTTGTTTCACTTTAGATTTCCCAGATGCTAGTGCAACAATCTCGTTGTGAAACCTTTCCCATTGGCTGAGGCGAACAATAGATGTCTCAGCATTCAGAGGTCGTCTACAGACAGCCTTTGTCCTCCTAATGTGGCTTTACATTTTTGCATCTCCAAATTGACATCCATTACTTCACGACCATCGCCAATGGCATTTGCAGTAGTCAGCTGCTTCTTTTTCTTAAAAGTCAGCAAAATCATCTTCAACATGAGAATCCAACCTACTGCAATGTTCAACCTTCACCAACTGGAAAAGTGAGTGATCAGTTTTTGCCTGGGACTTGAATTATCTTCAATGACAATTGCATTTACTGTGTAGTTCATTTGAACTTCTGGGTTATCAGCAATGTCTGAATCCAAGAAGTGCGCTGGCCACTCCTTTTCTGATTTCCACAGAAACTTTGGACTTTCCATCCATCTCTTTTGAACCAAATGTTCAATTTTCAGTCCCCTTGAGGCGTCATCTGCTGGATTTTGTGCTGTCGGACCGTATCTCCACTGTGAAACGTGTGTTGCCTCTCCAACAGTTAATATTCTGTTTGCAACAAATGTTCGGAAACTTTTGTCCTCATTTTTTATGTATTTTAGTACTGATGTATTGTTGGTCCAGAATTGTGACTTCTCCAAAGGAAGCTGTAGCTCTGACTGTAGCAACATGTCCACTTTAACAGCAAGAGCAGTGGCTGTCAGTTCCAAGCGAGGGATAGTCACCTGTTTTAGAGGAGACACCCTGGCTTTGCCAAGTATGAAAGCGATATGGACTTTGTTCTTGTTGTTTTGCAACCTGATTTATGTAACAGTGCCATATAGGTTAGTTTTAGCAATGGCATCAGATAAGTGCTGTAATTGAGCAGATGTTGTGTGTCCAAAGTTTGAAGCATCTACGGACGATGAAACCTTCCACTCTTTCAAGATCTTCCAACCATTTGTTCCATTTCTGTTGAACGGATCGGGGCATTGGATCATCCCAACCACACTTCAACCGACACAGGTCTTGTAGAATCATCTTAGCTGGGATAGTGAACGGGGCTAAGAAACCCAAAGGATCATAGGCGGAACTGATCATAGATAACATCCCACGCCATGGGTGTGGTTGTTCTCTGAACTTGTAGGTGTCTGTCTCAATGCATCATTGACAACTGGCAATTTGTCTCGGTCTAGATCCAACTCATTGAAGTTCTTGGATCCATGTTCTTCTGGAATTTCCAATAGCACCTCACGACGGTTGCTGATCCACTTTGTGAGATTGAAACCTTCTAACTTGAAGATAGCTGTGAGGTTCTTGACCATCGGAGTGGCATCTTCTTTAGAAAACAAACTTTTCAAAAGATCATCCACATATAAACTTCTTGTGACTGTTAGGTTGTAATAAAATAATATGACTTACACTTGTAAATAAGGAATGTCTATGTATAAATTACGATACTTAAAAAGGATAATTAATAAGGAATAATGAGCCTTATGGGAAGGAGTATGTGTGACATAGAAGACAGCCACATTGAGTTTCTTACTTAGACTTAGTTCAGGTATGCATGGAATGAGATAGAGAGAGGGGGATGGAGATACTTGAAGTCTCCAAGATGAACACAAAGGGCAATAAAACAACTCCACTTGAGGGGGGTTGTTCAGCTCAACTTTACGAGAGGGTGGAGAGATGACTTCAAGTGCCAGTAGGTCTGGGAGAGACCTATGCACCGACAACCAATCCGAATGCTGATTCTAGCCATGTGAAACTTTAGCCGAATATATGTTGTAAAACTGAGCCAATGAGAGGCGACGATGCACATTTTCATTGGACTCAGCTGAGGATTATGCACTATATTGCCAACTTTTATTAAATTGATTTTTATTATAACCTACTGAATCCAGAAATTCTCTTCCAAGTCCACCCAAAGATTTTGAACATTAACATGACCGTGTCAATTACTTCTGCTGGAAATCTGTTTTGATCATCATCAGCAATTTTTCTTAGAGCAGAACATGCACAACCAGGAGAATATACCGCTCCAAATAAATGGACAGTCATACGGTACTGTACAAGTTCTTGTTCCAGGTTCTCTTCTGGCCACCACAAAAACCTCAAACAGTCTGAATGTTTTTCTCCAACTTTTACTTGATGGAACATTGATTGCACATCAGCCATGATTGTCACAGGTTCCTGCCTGAGCCGTGTCAAAACTCCTAACAGGGAGCTTGTCAGGTCTGGTCCTTGCAGAAGCTGACAAATTCACCCATCAGAGCGTTCCAACTGATACTCTGACACCTTTTTAGCTTATCCTTTGTCAATGACATCAGTAGGGAATTTTGAATATTCTCCGTGGAAACTTTCATCCTTCAGAAGTCTCCTTTTCAGTGCACTGAGGTGCTGTTTAGCAACAGAAAAGTTGTTTGGCATGTTTACATGGGGTGTCCTGAAAGGCAACTTAATCTTGTATTGGCCATCTTTAAGCTGCACTGAACCTTCCACTATTTCAATGAACTTTCTTTCTTCTATTGACATCTCCTCTTTGTCATTAGAGAAATTATCACTGAAATCATGATTGTACCGGCTTATCAACAGTTCCTCCAATTTGACCTGCGCATTTGTTGGAAGCATTGGATTCAGCATTTGAAATGCTGTCCTGAGGCTCCACATTAATCCCATCATCATGAACACCGACACTTTCAGCATTAAGGAAACGTTCATTGCAACACAACCATTTGTTTACATCAGCACTAAAGTCATTGACACTGAGCACTTTCACTTTATACCAGATTTCATGCTTTTCCACCTCATCTTTAGGCCACAACTCCATCAAAGTTGCACGTTTTTCTTTTGCTTCACCACAGAGAACATTCCATTTTTCAAATGTACCTTTTACAGCTTTTATCACCCATCAAATCAACAATTATTTCTTTGAGATGGTGTGCTCTTTGAAATTTCACCTCTCTTTCTTTTTGCAGGTTGATTGTTCTTTTCCATAACTGCTTTTTCTGTCAATTTAACAGTTTTTTTTACAGAGTAGTCCATTTCACCTGAATCCACCTGAGGCTCTGTCTCCGTTAAGAGTTCAGAGTGTCGTTACGCAAATTCAGTTTTGTGAATACGCACTCAGTTCGTTTGTACAGTCACCACCAAATGCATTGTTTTTTATGCGTAAAGTCATGTGCGCACACATTTACAACAATGGCCATTGTTTTGTTGGAGGTAGCGCTACACATACTGGATTTGACTGGCATACACTTGTTCTGATTTTCAGTTTTCCTCCGTAAGTCACTCTAACAGCTCCAACAGCTCCAACAGCTCCAACAGCAACATATCCAACATCAACAGTTCCAACAGCTCCAACAGCTCCAACAGCTGAGGATGTCAGCAACCCCTCTATCCAGTAACCATCCTGATTATACGAACCTCTTGCCTAATTGACAGCGGCTCTATGCCCCCAAGTGGTGGGAGGTTTAACAAAACAAAACAATAACAAAATAGCTCTTACATATACAGTACTATATATTAGTGGATGATAGTAGTAATCCAACCTGTACACAACTAGAGGAAACCATAGTGATAGTAGCTGTAGTTGTGCCTGTTTTAATAGTACAAAGTAGTAATGTAAATCCATGTAATTTGTGTACAATTCATACATAGGTGAATGCATAGTGCTTAGTGAGACATGGACACAAACAGACTAAATGACAAGGAATGAGGAAACAAAAGGCAGTCTGAAGAAAAATATGGAGATCTAAAACAACTCATAATTTAAATTGAAAGCATTTTTTTTTGCTCTTTGTTTAATAGTAATAAGTGTTTATTTAGCGGTGGAAGTAGAGACAGTAGCAGTGGTTGCAGTAGTGCCATTGGTAGGAGGACAAACAGTAATACAGGGAGCACTAGTTTGGCCAGTCTTACTCGTTGCAGTGGCATGGTTGGCAGGACAGTTGAGGTGTAACAACACCCTGGGGTGGATCTTCAGTGAGGTGGTGACTGATCACACTGATCCCTGCCTCTGTGTGACAGGGGCCCGTTTCCCTTGTGTTGGTTGTGTACCATATGGATTTAATATTTGTTTTTGATTACTAAATGTCAGAATATAACACATATTCAGGTCAGTGTTGATAAAGTTAGGTTTTGAAATACTGATGACATTACAACCAAAATGTCACCTCAATTAGATGCTGTTATTTTAAATGATAAATAAAATTCAAGTATTTCTTTCAAGTCATTAGGGAAGAGGCCGCTGCCCCCTATAGTTGCTGGTGAACACACTCTGCAGTGTGTGAGGGCCAAATAGTCTGCATCAAGCTAAAGTAATGAAATAATAAAGCCAAGTTCAAGGTTATAATACATAGTATAATATGTATACAACAAGTGTAGCCTGATTGGACTGGAAAAATATTGCAGCAGGAGTATTTTTTATTTAATTGTTTTAAAATCATATCTGGTTTTAGTTTGGTGTGAACTGCAGAGGGCAGAAAATCGCCAACGACGAGTCAACGCTACCAGAAATAAAGCCGCAGAAGAAGAAGCTCACCTCCTGCTTCCAGGAAGTGCTGAGAGCAGCCTGGCTACCTGTTCGTCTGTCTGTGCTTGTTGTGCATATTGAATCAATCACTACACACCGCTGGTAAGTGTCCGAAGTCACGTTAACTGTAGTTTAGCACGTTAGCGGTGACGTCACGTTACCCAGATAACCCACCCGAGTGGAAATGGCTTGTTAGCATTAGCTAGGCTACAATTTGGATGTTTTCTGCTATCTTCCCATTAACGTCCACCCTGTTGTGGCACGTTAAATAACGTTACCTGCGGCACATTTAAGCACACCTCACCCGCAGTTCAGTGTAGCCGCTGGGGTTTAAACTCCGGGTCGGTTCCTGTTTCCCGCGTGAGCAGTAACGTCAGTAAACTTTGGGCTTTCTCATCCGAAATAACGTTCGTTAGTGGTGGCAACTTTCTACAGTTAACGTCACGTTTACTCTGCTAATGTTGTCGTCGCGTGGCTAATTTACCCAGCAAGCACTTAATAATGAATGAGTGTTAAACGTAATGTGAGCGGTGTATTGTGGTCAGTGTGTGATGTCAGCGCTCCACGGACACAACACATTATTATTATTATTATTATTATTATTATTATTATTATTATTGATACATGTTCACACAGTGCTCACGTGTTTGAGTAATCTTTTTTATTATCACGGTATGTGTTGATGTAACGTTACGCGTCGGTTGCTCGGCTCTTTAAATGGACCTTACTGAGACTTGCCCCGTCACGTGCCGAGGCAACGTTAAACGCGAGTTTTTAAAAAAAAATTTTTTTATAGAGTTTGGTCCCTGAGGCGTTTTCTCGTCGTGGTCGTAACTTCACTGCGGGCTCGCGGCTGACCGCGTGCTCGCGCTGCTTTCCTCCACGTAGGCGTCTGCAGCGACCTTTTGAACGTGCGTCCTGTTTGCGTTTAGGGCAGGACCAGGTCTCCGTGCTGGAGCAGAATGGAAGCAGCCCTCATTGGAGCCTCAGTGACTTTAATGCCAGTGCTTTTAGAAACCGGTTCAGTTGTGTGTGTGTGAGTGAGAGAGACCTTTCTCACTCGGTTTATTCATACCACGCATTCATTTCTCTTTTTTTACGTTTTCCTGGTCTCTTCCCCACTGTGTGACTTTGATGTCCTCTGTCTCCTCCTAGCTTCTCCTCTGTCTACCTCATCCTCCTGCACACACCCCCCACCCCCCTCTCCACCCCTATTCGCTTTTGTTTTTTTTTACCAGCAGGCCAACTCAGCTACCTACAGTCAAGCTTATGAAAGGAATTCTTGGTTGTAAAGCCACATTAAAAGGGCCACATAGCTGAGCTGCAATCAATAAAACCAATGAACATCAAACACAGCGGCGGGGGCCAGCCTGAGGCCAGTTGGCATCTTGCTCAGTTCTTTTTTTTCTGTGTTTGCACGGCAGTACGGGGGGCAGGGAGTGTTAGAAGGTGGTTTGATTACCCAGAATGCCCAACCTTGTTTGTAGGCTTTCCAACAACAAGGGAAACCACTGTGGTGTTTATTTTTGAGGAAGATGAGCGTGTCTAGGAAGGAGGAGGGGGGGTCGTCCAACGTAAATGTAAGTAGTAGGTTTCAACAGTCGGCAACCACAACTATTTGATTCATGTTCATAAACACTGGAGTGTTACTTCAAAAGGAAAAGGGGGGGGAAAAAAAGCTTAAAGGCATAAGATTTGTAAAGGTGGTGCTGTTTCTCCTTTGTCCCATTTGAGTAAAGTACAAAACGTAGCAAAAAGTCCTCAGTGTCGCCTCGGGAGAATTGAAAAACAAATAAGCTTATTAAACTTGCTCACTTCCTGCATCGCCTGCTGCTTAATTAAGATTGCAGTTTAATCTCCAGTTTACATATACAATGTAAGAAGCTCCAGGCTTCTATATCTTGATCCTGGAGTAAAATAACATTCATTCATGTAAAATCATACCCCTAGGGCGAGGGGGACTGTCTCTGCTGCACTAAATAGTTCTGACACTAGATGGCAGTCAGTCCTCACAAGTCCTCTCTACTGGAAGCTGTGATTCCGTTTCATAGTAAAAGGCTGTTTGTGCTGTAGTGCTGTGAGATCCGTACCACGTCTTATCGTTAACGAAGCCCATGTGCAGACCACAACCTAGCAGTGAGGTCATCTACCAACGGTACCAAAGCCTGATGCAGCTTCATCTGTGCCACAGAGCTCCATCACATCAGTGAGACACACCGTTGTATGTTCCTCCATCACCATGAACACACACACACTAGTTTATTCAGTCGACCCCAAATGCACCGTCCTGCTGCCGCAAATACTCACCAGAGCACCAAATGTGGATTACTCCACCGCTGAAAATAGTCCCCATCAAATGCACCATTTCCTCCTGTTTGAGCAATATTTGATTTTAAAAACTACAGTGACCAGCTGTTTTAGGAAATTACTGATTACTTTTTTTTGTTAGAATGAAAACTATTTGTCAGGTGTTTTTTAAAGATTGACATCATGAGGAATGAACGGGCATGGGGCTGAATGCCACAGACAGAGCAATGAAGTAAAAAAAGAGTTTTTTTTTTTTTTTTAAAAAGGTAATGAAACCAGGTTAAACCCCTTTTCTTTTCTTTTTTTACAACTTAAGTCTCAAAAGTCCGAGCGTCCTTGAACTCATCCATTGGTCTTTGCTGTTAAGGGCACTAATACATGACAGTATCTCTAATGGTTGGTTTTGATGTCTTGTGCAGGTCCAGAGGGTGGATGCTGCCTTCACTTCCTCCTGGACTCCATCCTCCCATTTCAGCTGAGCCTCAACTCCCAGTGTGTGTGTGTGTGTGTGTGTGTGTGTGTGTTGATTCACTGTGGGCCTATGTGAGTGTGTGCCCGTGTCAATACCTCCCCAGCCCATCATGTCCCCGTGTCCCTCAACGCTCCAGCTGAGTCCATCGGTATGTCTTCGCCTCCTCTGCCTGCTGCTGCTGCTCCTCCTCACCAACTGCTCCTCCTCGGTACCCAGGAGGGACCCGGTTCTGTCCCAGATCCAGCCCAAGACACAAGCTAACTGCACCACCGATTGTGAGTATGAGCCAGGATTTGTACACGAAGGAACTGTGTGGTCACATGATGCAGCTGAAAGAACGGCAGTGATATTTTCAGTATTTAAGTTGCATTTATATCATAGACTAACCAAGAAGTGGACGTAGTCCCTGTGATGTCACCCGTTGGTTTGTGGGCTAGGATTTAGAAGTCTCGAGAAGCCATCGCCATTTTGGTTGTTGGTCATCGCCATCTTGATTTTTTGGGCAACCAGAAGGGACACGAAAGGGTGGAGCCGAGTACATCGATTGCTGAATAGGACCTTTTTTAGGGAACGAATATATTGAAAGGAACTTTCATGAACTGAAAACGCACTGTGAAAGGTTAAAGTTGTTACACAAAAACTTGGACAGCTCCCAGACCAGACAACACAGTGGTAACGACCTGTCAATCACAAGGTAGCCCCACTTTTAAACTGACCTTGCTTGATGTTCTATTCTACTGTAAATGGGACAATGATTTACTAAATGACATGACTGATGTGTCCGTTGATGCTGCCTGCTTTGTGTCTACTGCACGCACGCACACACACACGCATGTCCGTACGTCTAGAGTGAGTTCCTTCAAATGTCCACCTGAAATCAACTGACTAGAATTTGGTGAGAAGGTCAGAGGGCTAAAACATGTTTTTTTTGCCAGAACTGAAGAATTCATTCATGACATTTTGGACAGACATGGATGTGAACTGACACTTGAGTGGTTGGTGGTAAATCTAGTTTTTCTTTGTGTTTTATGCGGTTTCTGTTTCCACCTTTTTATGATTGGTGGTTTCACGCTTGGCTTCTCGTTGAATGTGTGTGCTCTTATCATGTGTCGTTGCTCTGTTTATTTGTTAATGTGTTGACTGGTTCCATTGAAGAGGCAAATTGATGCTCTGCAAGTAAAAAAAAAGAAGAAGAAATTAAGAAATTAATGTTTCACAAAGTGTCAACTGAACAGGTCCAAATACTATTGTTTACCATATTGTCTGTTTACATGGGCTTTATTCATGTTATTCAGATCGGATGTGTCTTTATAATTACTTGATATTCTTTACCTTCCTTTTCCGCTTTGTCATTCATGGTGTTGTCTGTTCCCCAGGTGATGTCGGTGTAAATGTTACAGATCTGCCTCTGAAAAATAACTCTGGAGACAAAAATGAGGAGCACTTAGTCTCCAACTCGGCTTCATCCGACCCCACATTTAATGACTCTGCGGTAGCCTTAATGAACCATCCATCCAATCAGCAGCCAGCATCAGCAGACCATCAGGGTCCATCACCAGCGACGGCCACTTCGCCTGCACTCCCTCTCCCTTCTACCCCCACAGGCTCACCCACACAGGCTGCTCCTACTGGACCCATCACCAGCACTGGTACTATTACATTCACGACTCTGGAACATGTGAGGACTGTGTCCGCAACCACTTCACCGGTGACTTCTAAAGCTACAATAACACCAACGTCTACTTCAACTACACCAACGTCTACACCAACGTCTACACCAACGTCTACCACAACGTCTACGACAACAGCAGCAACGTCTGCTACAATAACACCAACGTCTACTTCAACTACACCAACGTCTACACCAACGTCTACCACAACGTCTACGACAACAGCAGCAACGTCTACGACAACAGCAGCAACGTCTACGACAACAGCAGCAACGTCTACGACAACAGCAGCAACGTCTACGACAACAGCAGCTACGTCAACGACAACAGCAGCTACGTCTACTGCAACGTCTACGACAATGGCAGCTACATCTACTACAACGTCTACGACAACGGCAGCTACGTCTACTACAAAAACATCTACAGCAGAACCAACGGCTGAAGCTGCAGCACACCCTGCAACGACCGCACTCACAAGAGCTAACGCAACCGTCACTAATGCTACAACCACAAAGACGTCGCCTCCTCCCCCGCCACCATCAGCTCCCCTGCCACAGCCAACCGCCCCAAGCACTGGGATGCCACCAGTTCAGACCTCTTTACCCAGAGGTCCTACGACCGTAACCGCCACCAGTACCCGCGCTACCACCGATCGCAACAAGACCGTCGCCTCGGGAACGAGAGTCGCCGTGGTGGACGCAGCGGGAGGCGCTCTGACCAGCCAGCTGGCGGATACGGCGACTCTGCTGGCCGTCCTGCTCTTCGGCCTGCTCTTCTTCTTGGTCACGGTGGCCGTGTTCGTCACGCACGCCTACGAGAGCTACCGGAGGAAGGACTACACCCAGGTGGACTACCTCATCAACGGCATGTACTCGGACTCCGGGGTGTGAGTGGACGGGGAACGGGGGGTGGGGCGGAGGCTAATCACAATGCGTGGGGACCTTTTTTGCGCTTTGAGTCCGAGACGATGGACTGGATGGTAACGCGGCAATGCTGTGAAGTCACAAGGTGAGTCTAGACCGTTCATGGAGAAGTATGAATGGACTAGACTGACCAACAGCTCACTGAACGGACCCTGAATCAGACCCTGATCCGTTTCTACCATAAATGTTAACGCTTTCTTCTTTCCCTGCTCCCCTTCTGCGATGGTTTGAATGTGAGGAGTTTGGTCGTTCCCAGTTTTGCCAAATGTTGAGCAACAGAACAACCGAGGTTCCCTGGATGCAACTCCAGTTCTGTTGGCCCTCGACTGAATCTCCTCCGCGTTTGCTGGTCAGTCCAGCTGTAGTTGTTCAGGGCGGCTGGACGAAACGGGACGCTTCCATGGTGATGAAACGCAAACAGATTTATTTTTTATGTCTGACTGAAAAAATATGTCTGTGAAAGTGTTTGAGTTATTGTACCGTTGCAGATGAATGTAGAGCTCCTTGAGGGCTGTCTCTTGAGAAAAAAAAAAAAGAATCGAGTTGGAACGAATTTGAAACAAAACACCAAACTCATTGTTGTTAGTTTATAGTGTGATGCATTTTAATTTTTTTCACATTCAAGCAAATGTTGAAATTTGGAATATACAGCGAGAGACCTATGAAGGGCCAAATCATATTTGTGGATGTTATAACAGATGTGAGTTATTCCACATAAAATGGGTCTAATTTGAGGGAAATGATAGTAGCAGAGAGCTGCTCATAGCACCGTGTTGTACATCGCCAATAGCCGACATCACTTCAGTCTTACGGCCCTTTTTGTTATTAATGTTTCAGCCGCTGCGGCCCTCGCCTCTCAGACAACCCCGCCATCGGTGAAAGGCCTTTTGTGCTTCGTTAGGACGTGCGCCGCGGAACGAGTCCTCCGTTGCTGCGTTGGCCTTCTCCGTCAGTTCGGTGAACAGAAGGCCGTCGTCTTATAAGCGTCGTTTTCCACTCGCTCTGGATGAACCGTCTTCTGCTCATAAAAGATGGCCGGCACTACGTGCAGTACAGTCGAACAATCCCCTTTTTGAATGTAGCAGCTCTGACCTGACTGACTTCACGGTGGAGAGAGCTGGACCTGAACCAGCCTCTCCCATACTTTTTAATTTAAAAGCAAATAACCACGTGGAAAAACTTCACAGGATTCCACAGAGGTAGAGGAGGTTTCTCAGAAAGACATCAGAGTTTTACGCAGGCACTCTCCTGCCAGCCGAATACAGTGGGAGATGTATTTCCATGGCCCCGGCATTAAGTTTCCCCAGATGTGGCCCCGTGCGCCAGCGCCAGAGTATATTCTGAGTGATGTCTGGTTCCGTCTGTAGGCCAGAGAGGGACCACCGAGTCGTCTCAGTCGAGTCTTCACGTTGATGACTTTCTTCATCGTCCAGTCTGTTGACGTTGGCTCAGTGTTTGTTTGGTTGGTTCGCTCCACGATGTTGACGACGTAAAAAAAGACACATTGAAAACAAACCGCCTCATTTGATTTCCCACAGAGAGTTAAATCAAATCAATCCCGTTTGATATATACGTTGATTCCACTCCTTTTGGGGAACTTGATCAATGACTTTCAATATTTTGACATCGGGTGCAGCAACAGCTGTTATTCCTGCCCCTTACAAAAGCAGCTGTGCATACCCGCCCTGATGATGTGGTTGTGTACACACACACACACACACACACACACACACACACACACACACACACACACACAACGTCTTGTAGCTTGGCCCGGGGACCGGTGGAAATACTCACTTTTCCACTGTACGATGTCTTCCAAACAAAGGGGACAGGGACTGGAGATGATAACCAGAAATGTGTGGCATTCCTTTGTTGTTTTGGTTTGTCTAAAACATCTTCATTTCAAGACTAAGTCAGACCTTTTGGGAAATCAGTTTGTTCGTTGTCAAAACCCACAGTCCTAGTACACGAGAAGACGCTGTTGAGTTCAGACCCGGTCACAAGCCGTGTTTCCGTTCACACGTTCTTAAGCGTATTTTTGAAGTACCACCTCTTAAAAAAAAAAAAAAAAAAAAAAAGCAGCGGTATAGAAAGGTCAAGACGCCGCAAAAAGGTTTTTACCCTTTCTTTTTTTTTTTTTGCCTTTTGTGTAAAAAGAGTTGAGGCGCTACATGGAAAATGAGAACTCCTTTGACATCGCGAACATTCAACTCGCATGAATGATCAGCTGTTTCTGCTTTCGGCTTCTTCTCTGATTTTCCCGTAACGCTCGAATGCTCGAATGCTCGAATGCTCGTCTCCGGACAACGTGGAGCGTGGCCGACGTGGAAGAAGAACTGAAGCTTGCTCAATTGAAACAAATCTCTCAAGACCTCGGCGCACGGACCAATCGGCATCCTGTGAGGCGCTACTGGCAGCGTTGGGCGTGTCTTAGGTGCGTTCCAAACAAGAATGGCGGCTCCTGAAGAGGTTAGCTTCGATGCTACAATAGCATCCGGTCTATCAGAACTGTGGAGCATTTCGTCATTGAAAGAGCAAAGAACGGCACTGAAGGGAAAGAGGTTTTCACTCTCCTCCCAACTGGCTTCTGGAAGAGTTTGATTGACAGATGGTTCATCCAATCACCTGCCAAGTGTGTGTTTTTTGTTTTTTTTGAAGTGCCTTCACTTTTCCAATGAGGGCTTGTCAGATGTTTCTGCTTAACAAACCATCTGGCGTGTCGGGGTAGGTTAGATGGCCACGGTGACTTGTTGTTTCACATCTTCTCTGTTTACTGGCGGGTTACAGCCATGTGTAGCGTAAAGCGCCAACGGCTGACCAAAACCACTCTGTAGCCCAGTTCGCTCCAAACCAGTCAATGTTCCTTTTCACGGCATTTCAAAAGTTTGTACAAAATTCGCTTGACAATTGAATGGAAACACGGTACAAGTCCTTTTTTATTTACTTTTTTTGACTGCAACTCAAAACAAAAAGTCTTAAACCACAGCTAAGCTAATGACTGCCCCACAATGTCCTTCAACGGTTTCACACGTGTTAAGACACGGCAGTAATAGCTTAGCTTAGCACAAAGACTGGACCACACGTTCCCATTTAATGGAGCCTTTCCCTGGCTAAACCATCCTGGCCCATCTCTAACTGGAGATGTCTGTCAGATGAAGCTCATCCAGATCTTCTCATCTAATTGTGGTTAACTGGCAAAAAAAAATAAGATTCTTCCCATATGTCTTTTTTTTGTTTCAAAGTCTTATGATTTCACTTCCACTACATTCGCTTTCATTGATATTTTTCTGTTTAATATTTTTGCACTCATGGGTACAGGCCATACTAGTTTATTTCAATATTTGTTATCATTTTTGCTCACGGCGAATGTATTTTTGAATGCTCAGCTGTTTTGAATATGTTGGGTAGTGTTCCTTCTGTAATTATCCGCTGTCTGTCTCCGTTCATGACCAACTTGTGGGTTATATTTTGTCCATAATTCCTTAACGAGAGTCTTCATGTAGCTTAATGTTTACCTCACCGTGCAATTTCTCTTGTTTTAGTTTTTATATTTCACTGAACATGGATCCATTCATCCGCTTATTTTGAATACAATTTTGGAGATGCATCATTCCTGGAAACATTGCATTCAGCAAAGAAAATAATTCTGACTTCCATATAATATTTTGTTATTCAGTTTCCTCGTTACTATCCCATGTGTTCTCTGGGATTCTCACGTGGTAAAGTGTGTTTTTTATTTTATTTTTATTTTTTTATTTCCCCATAAGGAGTGAAATACTCCAGCTCAACAGATAGATTGCTGTTAGAATCTCAGTTATGAGTCACAATTCCCACATATGGAAGTTATGAACGTGAATGCACAGATGAGTGTCTAAAGGTTTGGATCATATTTGACAAAGCGATGAACACAAACTCCGTAGCTATTACCTTTGGTTGTTCTCAATGACTGAATTACTGTTGCCTTCTCTCTCTCCTTCCCAGTTTGTGTACGCTTTTCTTCTGAGGGGTTCATGGTTGATGAACAATTGCCAAATAATCACTGAAGCACATTATTGTACGATAAAGCCAAGGGAAACATAAAGCCATTATCGATATGTGACTGACGACAGATCTGAAAGCTCACCCAGCAGAGGGAGTTGTCAACTGTTTTTGCCGTGTATGAAATGCATCATGTCTGACCCTAATCTTTTTTTGTATTTGACCTGCTAATTTAGTGTTCATTTTTACACATTTAATGCCAGAACTGATTTTGTTTCTTTTTTTTAATGTTGACGTTTTTGTTTTAGAAATGCAGGGGAACGTTCAATTCTGTTTCCAAGAGCATAAGATGCCACCGATACGGAAGCAGAGAGCGGCTTTGTTTGCAAATCTTCTTTTTTTTTCATGAAAATGTTTATTCCGTTATCTCGGGGGAACAAGGTCTTGATTCTGATATCGCGGGAAAACGAAGTGTCGGATGATTTGGAAACAAGCTTTTGTTTTCTCATGATGCGAATTTTAGATTCATTCCTTGACCCCAAGAAAACCAAGACCTTTGTTCAGTTATCTTGAGAAAATGAGACATTAAAAAAAACTTTACTTTATTATAAATCTTGAGATCATGACATTTTTGCCCGCTCTCGGCTTCCATACGCGAGTGTAATTCTTTTTGATTACTGACTAATTTTGATAATCTCGACATGACAAATGTAGTATTTTTACATCATTATATTCAGACGTGAGGTAATCACTGCCTGCTGTCTGGTGTTTGGAGATGATTAGCGTAGCGCGCTCATGCAGAAACCATTTGGGCCATTCACAAAAGAAATGATTCAGCGATCATTGGAAACAGATTCCAAGGCCTCTCTCGAGGTTTACAGTGACGACTGGAATTGTTCTTGTGACAATTGGGATGTAGCGCATACTGATGACGTCACTGTGTCCAGCACGCCAGTGAAGCATCAAGAGTTTTATGATTTTCTAACTGCAATTTGGAGTTTCTGACGTCAGTAATCTTTACGTGAGCTGTTCACGGGCCTTGAAACGACACTGGCAGAGTGCGTTTCAAGGGGGGTTTGTGTTTTGTAGCGTGTGATGAGCAGAATGAGGAGAGAAGACACCTGCAGTGTGCCAACTGAACATTGTACGAATGCACTTTAACAAGATATTTTTACTTGCAGAGAATAAATGATAAATAAAAGAACCAAATTGATCTCGCTGGTGTTTGAGTCTAATCTTTATGTTTAATTCAGAGGTGTGAGCTGTACTCCCGTCACGCTGTAATAACGTCATTCCGCGTGTAGGGAGCACTCCTTGATCAGGTTTAGCCAGCGGTTCAGTTCGTGTCGGGTCTCTGAGAGCCAGATGTTCGATCCGCCTTGGCCTTGGGGGATGCACAACAAGTTCGACTTGGCTTCTGCGCCACGTATTTGTAAAAGGTGAAATCTTTCTTTTTTATTGGTGTCGTCTTCCAAGCTGTTCCTTTTTAATCGGATGGCAAAATGCACGCTAATAAAGTTCACGTTCGTGTAAACTGTTTTTTGCCGGAGGTTTGGCAGGAAAGGTGTTTCTTTTCCAAACTTACCTCCGGGATTGTTCCAATACCTGTTGTAGATTAACTCCTTTTTGTGAGCTCGGGCACACTCACTATTTATCATTTTCACAGCATGTTGTATTTTTTTTTTAAGCCTTTGCATTCCAGTAAACCCTGTAAACTTTTTTAGATTTTTCCATTTGCAAAAATGGTGGATCTTTTTGAGGTAAATGCCGACGTTGAGGTTCCAAGCATGAAGGTGGAGTTGAAACGCTTCAGACCAGAGAGAGTTGTCACTAGAATCCCTGAAACTGATACCAACCCTAGAGGGCACTTTATCATGTCTTCTCCACTAGAAGGGCACTCCAGAGGGCACTTCATCATGTCTTCTCCACTAGAAGGGCACTCCAGAGGGCACTTTATCATGTCTTCTCCACTAGAAGGGCACACCGGAGGGCACTTCATCATGTCTTCTCCACTAGAAGGGCACTCCAGAGGGCACACCGGAGTGTACTTTATGCCCCTAGGGACATCCATTAGGGCACTTTGGCTGCCTTTCTTTAAAAGATCAAGGGGGGTGGGCCCTCATTTCTGACCACACCCAAACGGACTAGAAACCTGAATCCAGAGAGCACTGTTTTTCAGCCTGGCGTTAAGTTATTCTTTAAATAAAGAATAAAAGGCACGTATATTTTAATATGTATTAAACTATTCGAATGGTGTTACTGCTGCATTTATATGTTCGCAGCATGTTGTGTCCTTGGTGGTCCCATGTTCTGTTGGTAAATCTTAATCTGCAGAGTAATTGCTGTGAAATAAAAAATGAGGTCCAAGTCAGTTTTATGGATGGAAGGAAGGTTACAAAAAAAACCCACTTCAGGAATACAAACACAGCAGAAAGACCTCCACAGCAGCCGAACTGTACTGCAGTCCAAACACTGCGAACCGCTGGAAACACACACCGACCCCTCAGTAACACAGTTTCCATGCGGAGAGGCGCGCGCTGCAGCGGCGCGCGGGGCTTCTCCGCGCGCCGCTGCAGCGCTGATTGCTTTTCCAGAGGTTCAGCGAGTGCTTCTCTCCTTAGTCACCCGCCGTGACTCTGCCAACACGCCCACAACAAAGCCGACGCGCACAGCGACACATCAGTCAGGGCGCACGGGAGTCCAAACAACTGCGGAGCCGCACGCAGACTAAACACCGCGCGCGCAGTAAACACGCTGCTCAGCCTCCCCTGGAGCGCGCAGCCACCTGAAACATCTCGGCCCGCGTGCCCTGCATGAATAATCTGGAATACAGTATTTCGTTTCAAATCTTTTTTTTCCTTTATTTCCAACGTGGGAATGTACTCTCATTTCAAGACGGCACGGGCCACAGTAAACAATGCTCCGACCGCTATAGACAGAATACACACATACTCAATCAAGCCTAGCCTGATGCACTGAGGAGAGGGCGGGGCGGGGGTGGGGGCGGGGCGGGGAGGGGCGGGGTTAAAGGGTGCCTTCAGAGTGGCCCCGGCTCAATACTGCACCTATTTCACAAACAGTTGGACCCAAAATCATGGTTGAAAAAAAAGAATACCAAAGTTACCCTTTAATATTTTGTAACAGTTTTGTCAAGGAAGGGCTTTGAGACTTTGAAAACCCTGACTGTGCATTTTTTATTATTTTTTTACTTTCTTGATGTGTGCCATAAACCCCCCCCCACCTCCTTCTCTCTCATGTGCCTTCTACATGAGGGGGTCACCAATGAGCTCAGCGGTGGTTTGGCAGATGTCCACCGGATCAACTATCCAACGGCTGTGCCAATAAGGACAGGAAGCTTGAGGCCGGGCCGAGCACCTGAGGGGCCAAATGCGTTGCAGTTCCTGCTCGGCCTGGTTGCATCTCATCATCGTGAATATTATTTCAAGATAATGTTTCAAAGGTACAATAGCTGCAGCCCGGCGCACCGCGACCATTCAGGAGCTCGTAGGCCTGATAATGAAAAGAGCCCGCTATGCAAACCTGGACTATAGTGGACGCTTGCAGTTTAAGTCCGACTTTTCTTGCAATATTTGCAGTCGTGTTATTATTGTACATTTGTAAACAAACGCAAGGGCGGATTATTGAATAATTGCCCCAGGGGCCACAGATCCCCAGCTGCCTCAATAGCCCCACGTTCTCTGTATGCCACTTAGTTCCTGGTATTTGGTTTAGCTTGTTTTTTTTGTTTTTTTGTGGAATATGCAGGTTTAAAGTACAATATCAACTGAGAGCGTAGGGACATTAGGGTCCTTGTGTGGCCCTGTGTTGGAGGAGCACTCGTGTCAAATCTACTCTCACTTGTGCCTCTGGTAACCAGAAACGAGCGACGTGTTTGGGGCCAGTGGAGGAGAGACCAGCAGGTGGACCCGGCTCCTGGAGTCATTTCACACCTCTCAGTTAGTCTCAGCCCAAACATAGACCCTGTCAGCTTCGAGCTGATTGGATGCAACCCACATCCACACAATAATAACCCACTCACCACTGTGAGTGTGATCCTCCCATATGCTTCACCAATCGAAGCGACGTCCCCCCACTGATGCTATGTGTGTGTTTGCTATGGATTTTTATCCACTTAGAAAGTGTTGTTTCTCAGAGGTTTAAGGGTGTTTATTTTTTATTGGGTACTTTATGAGTCATGCCTCGTGATAATCGAGGCGCTTGAGACACAAACAAAGAGCCATCTGCAGAGAGCTGATTGCTTCCTGGTCTGAAGATCAAGAGGAAGTTAATTGGCTGGAGACAAACACGCTTGGAGGTGTGTGTATGTGTGTGCGTGTGCGTGCGTACGTGCGTGCGTGCGTGCGTACGTGCGTGCGTGCTGGAGGTTGTAGGATCCAACAAACTGTGTTTTATATTTCGTTTTTAACAATTTTTATCTATTTATATATTCCGTTTAATTTTCCATGAGGAGAACACGTACTGGATGTGGATATGGTTCAGTCGGTTCAGTGATGCTGGAACATCTGGAGGGGGCTGATGTTTTTTGATTTTGCTTTTCGGTGTTTCCGTAGCCGATCCCTGTTATTATTAGCACCGCCAGGTACCATGCGATCGCTCGCATGCGTGAGTGAAAGTGCACCTCTGTGTCTGTCCGCGGCTAATCTGGCTTTCTGTTTGGGTGGTCAGTTGTGTCTGGACGCTCAAGGGCCTCTCGCGGTTTCAGTGACTCTCACTTTTACTGCCTGTTTTATACTGTCATCGACTGCCTGCTGACTTCTCCCTCCTTACTCTTAGCTGGCCCTCGGCCAGTAGGGGCCACTATCGATAACACAGCCGAATGCATCGCCGACCCCCAGCCGCTACTCTGCACCCAGAGACACAGAAGGGGGGAAATGGTTGGCTCACGTTCACTGTTTTGGACGGTGTGTGTGTGTGTGTGTGTGTGTGTGTGTGTGTGTATGGTAGTTACGTTAGCTGAGTACATTGCCTGCTGCTACGCGGGCAGACAACTTGGTCTGATTTTGCTTTTGGCAACATTGTATGAAATGTCAAACACGGCAACTTTGAGCCAACTGCCTGCATTTGTCGCCGCTTGTTTTCTTTTTATTTAAATGAAGTGTTTTGCGGCACCTTTACGGCCAATCGGTGTCTAGATGGGCGGGGTCAGCCAGTTGTGGGTTGTGCTCATTCAATCACACGTTACAGCTGTGGTCGTTGCAGACACACCTGGCAGAGATCGGCTCTCTACTGAGTGCACCTCTCTAGTTGCCCAATGTTTTTTTTCTTTTTTTTCCTTTAGATAACTGGAATACAATAACGCTAATATTCTTTTCAAAAGCATTGGGAGCATCTTTCTCATTGACTCTTAAAACAGACTTATTTTGCCCGTGTGTTGCTCCCTCTGTGGGCTGTAAACAAACAATAAGACTCTACCTCGGTTTGGAAACCAGACCTCCAGAAAGATCTGCCTTTTGGACGATGATGCCGATGTGTACCACAAGGATTAGTCCCCGCGTGCACGCAGCCAAACACCAAGGGGCACACCCACATCCACACAGCAGGGGGGCGTTTACGGTTCAGGGAAAACAACAGTTTTAAGAGGGAAACATGGGAGCCATTAAGTGTGAAAACTGTGAGAACGCAACTTTTCCGGCTCCAAAAGGCGTGTTTGGGTCTGCCTCATCTCCGGGCTGCGTTGTGAAACAGATGACGTTCAGTTATGTGATTACTGCACTTCACTTTTCACAAAGCACCACGGGGCATTTTATTTTCAATGGTTTGGTCGCAGCAGGTGCAATCAACGAATCCGGCACCTCTGCTTCTGCCAAGTCAAACTTGTCTCAACTTTTCAACGTGAACGTGTCTCTTTTCAAACGGGCACCGTTACAACACGGCCGGGGGCAGCGGGGAGGAAGCACCTCAGGTAGAAGTAACAATACCACAGTTTAAAAAGGATCTATCCTGCATTTAGGGGTGCTTATGGCCCCCCCCCTCCCCCCTCCAGCTGGCTCCTATATCTGTATTATTGTGTCGTCTGCGGTATCTTCTTTTATAAATTAATGTGAGCATCGCCAGTGATTGGTTCATTTGCATCAAATTAAAAAGATTGTGACCTTTTCGTAGACGTTTAGTGAGTGCAACGCCATACATACATATACATATATATATATATATATATATATATATATATATATATATATATATATATATATAATGTGTCATATATCGACACTTTTCTGCCTGATGAATATATTTAGTTGTTAATAATTTCGTACTTTTGCTTATTAATGCAGCATTTTATTTACTTCCAACATGTATTGTCACAGTGTATTTTAAGTATGCAACACATAAATGTAGGAGATACTGCAGGGAAAAAAAGTGAATTAAAAAAAGTGGATGTTGGTGTGAGAGCTCAGAAGAACAACAATAACAAAAAAACATGCAATAGTACGAATAATACATGAAATGAAGAGAATGATCCCTTTCTGAAGTTTTTGGATTTAAGTCCAGCAGTGATTTCCATCAGCATACACTATAAACTATAAAGTATCTTGTACAAAATAAAACTGGCAAATTGTGACGAGGGACTTGGGGGTATGCACTGGCTCATGTCTGCAGCCTGTGCTGATTTGAGACCAGCTGACAGATGACACATTGAACCATTGCTCAGAAAGACTATCCTATAACTAAAAAGAAACCACACACCACGTCCAAGTTCTCATTAGTAGGTCTGCTGGAAACTTGACCAGCCCAGATGGTTCAGCGCTGATTGATTATTGTTTCTAAATTTAGATAAAAAACCAGCATGTAACTCTGCCAGCACCATGTGAGAGGGGCCCGGTCCCAGATATGCATGTTTGTTCCCTTTTATCCCCCCATTCCAATCATAGCCGGGATCCAATCAGCTGCTGACAAGAGACACACGGAGGACAACAACACAGGATCTATGTGGTCTATGAGGACAACAACACAGGATCTATGTGGTCTATGAGGACAACAACACAGGATCTATGTGGTCTATGAGGACAACAACACAGGATCTATGTGGTCTATGAGGACAAGAACACAGGATCTATGTGGTCTATGAGGACAACAACACAGGATCTATGTGGTCTATGAGGACAACAACACAGGATCTATGTGGTCTATGAGGACAACAACACAGGATCTATGTGGTCTATGAGGACAACAACACAGGATCTATGTGGTCTATGAGGACAACAACACAGGATCTATGTGGTCTATGAGGACAAGAACACAGGATCTATGTGGTCTATGAGGACAAGAACATAGGCTCTATGTGGTCTATGAGGACAACAACACAGGATCTATGTGGTCTATGGGGACAACAACACAGGATCTATGTGGTCTATGAGGACAAGAACATAGGATCTATGTGGTCTATGGGGACAACAACACAGGATCTATGTGGTCTATGAGGACAAGAACACAGGATCTATGTGGTCTATGAGGACAACAACACGGGATCTATGTGGTCTATGAGGACAACAACACAGGATCTATGTGGTCTATGAGGACAACAACACAGGATCTATGTGGTCTATGAGGTCAACAACACGGGATCTATGTGGTCTATGAGGTCAACAACACGGGATCTATGTGGTCTATGAAGACAACAACACGGGATCTATGTGGTCTATGAGGACAACAACACGGGATCTATGTGGTCTATGAAGACAACAACACAGGATCTATGTGGTCTATGAGGACAACAACACAGGATATATGTGGTCTATGAGGACAACAACACGGGATCTATGTGGTCTATGAGGACAACAACACAGGATCTATGTGGTCTATGAGGACAACAACACGGGATCTATGTGGTCTATGAGGACAACAACACAGGATCTATGTGGTCTATGAAGACAACAACACAGGATATATGTGGTCTATGAGGACAACAACACGGGATCTATGTGGTCTATGAGGACAACAACACGGGGTCTATGGGGACAACAACACGGGATCTATGTGGTCTATGGGGACAACAACACAGGATCTATGTGGTCTATGAGGACAACAACACAGGATCTATGTGGTCTATGGGGACAACAACACAGGATCTATGTGGTCTATGGGGACAACAACACAGGATCTATGTGGTCTATGAGGACAACAACACAGGATCTATGTGGTCTATGGGGACAACAACACAGGATCTATGTGGTCTATGAGGACAACAACACAGGATCTATGTGGTCTATCAGGACAACAACACAGGATCTATGTGGTCTATGAGGACAACAACACGGGCTCTATGTGGTCTATGAGGACAACAACACAGGATCTATCTGGTCTATGAGGACAACAACACAGGATCTATGTGGTCTATGAGGACAACAACACAGGATCTATGTGGTCTATGAGGACAACAACACAGGATCTATGTGGTCTATGAGGACAAGAACACAGGATCTATGTGGTCTATGAGGACAACAACACAGGATCTATGTGGTCTATGGGGACAACAACACAGGATCTATCTGCTGGGATCGAGGCCGCGTTAGTCAAGAAGCTCATTGGTGGAGAGCAGAGGAGACAGCTAGCAGCTGGCGACCGGAGACTTTAATTAATGCTTCATTTTAAGACTCAATATCATTTAAACAGATGAGCAGGGGGCGACTCCTCTGGTTGTATAGAAGTCTATAGAAAATGACTCTACTTCTCTCTTGATTTATTCCCTCAGTAAACATTGTAAACATGAGTTTATGTCTCAATCTCTAGTTTCAAGTCTTCTTCAATACAGCACGATGTTCATTTAGTAAATTATGGTCCATTTAGAGTCAAACAGACCATAAAGCAGAGGATGCTGTAGGGCGGGCTTACTGTGATTGACAGGCCGCTACCAGAGATGTGGCGTCTCTACGTCCCTCCTCCACCTTCCAAATATTGTCACTTTCGTTCATTGGTTGCAAAAAAGCTAAGATGGCGACTGCGAAATCTCCAAAATCAAGGCTTCATGACGTCACCATGACTACGTCCACTTCCTACATACAGTCCGTGGGTTCAACACATGCGCGGTAAAGTCCGGTCTGCACTTGTCATTACGTTTGTAGCCAGCAGGTGGCGCAGGAGTCCCGACTGTTATAAAACTAGTAGCTTTATGTCCCTGACAGTCTGGTTGTGAAGTTGAAGTGATGGATTTTTCTGGTTAAGTCCCACAAGTCATATTCATGAGCAGGCCGTCATTCACCCCTGATGTCTGTCTGTTTCTGGTTTGCCAGTGTAGAAATATGGCTCTTCTTCTCAAACTTAGAGGGACATGAAACCTGCGTAAACAAACAGAGAAGCTTGGATTCCAACACACACAGAGAGGGGGAGTGTGTGGGGGGCGGGGGTGTAGACATTATTACACCACTCCATCTTTACATAGATAATAGTTGTTTGATGTTATATTAATGCGCTGGATATTGTGTGGAGAACCTTTTAAGTTGCAAAAACTGATTGAAGTGTAAAGAAATGGAGATCCTCCGGTCAGCAGGTTACAAATTATACATACCGCCTGTGTTTACACAGGATGGAAGGCCCCGAGCTGGTATTGATCGCAATCTCTGCTGCTGGTCAGACAAACACACACACACACACACACACACACACACACACACACACACACACACACACACACACACACACACACACACACACACACACACACGCACACGCACATAAACATATCAGGACCAGGACCAGTGAGTTGTGCCTGGACTCAGAAAAGAGTCTCCAGTGCTCTACGTTACGTTGAAGTCTAGACAGCGAGATATACTCATGTCATGTTCTCGTACGTGTAACAGTGTGTTTTCTTTTCTTTCTTTTTCTGAAGGCAGCCGTGTAGCACGAGCCTCCCACACGTGAAGCGGTTCTGTTTCATAAAGGGCCCTCCTCACCACGGCCCCAGACAGCGGGGAGCCTCACCTGTTCCTTGTTACCCGCCGAGAAAGAGAGCGGTATTTGTTACACACGGCCATATAACTGCTAAGCCTCCGTCTTTATGGAGCGGGGAGCGGACCAATGCAGAGGGCGGTTTGATATGTGTGGAGAGCCGGGTGCGTGGATCAAAGCGAGGCCGGCGGCGGTGGGTTTGCAGGTGACTGGGGAGAGAAAATATGTTTCATTACGGCATTCCAGCAC
Source organism: Ophiodon elongatus (assembly GCA_016806645.1). Classification (NCBI taxonomy): domain Eukaryota; kingdom Metazoa; phylum Chordata; class Actinopteri; order Perciformes; family Hexagrammidae; genus Ophiodon; species Ophiodon elongatus. The sequence continues at coordinate 834,432 of JACSYO010000401.1, forward strand.
CGGGGCTGGCAGCCTAGAACCGGAGTGAATAGAAGGGACGTGATCGGGCCGATGAAATAAGTAAACCAACTGGAACATAGCTAAATTAATCCTTCCCCCGAAGGGGAGAGTAGCAGCTGTCCAACATAAATAGAGCATCAATTCAAGAACATTAGTTAGAACATGAATTTCAACAAAAATATTAAATAAACACCTCCTGCCCCCCTGGACCGGTTGCTAGTCCATCACAAGGCAGACGCATATAGAGGCTCAAGCCAGGGGGACACAATGAAATGCAGTTGTAGTCCCTTTATGCCACATAGGAAAAATAAAACAGACTATTTTCATGACTTTACTGACGCTGAGCATTAGGTTGATCTCTGAGCACCACCCTGCAAGATTATTGATTTCCTCTCCATATGAAGTCTCATTGTTGTTTGTAATCAAACTTCACAACAGAGTTCTCTCCGTGTTTTGGGATCCCAGTCGTGGGACGGTAGGGGTCTGAGCGCGCAGCCTTGGGGGGCTCGGGGGGTCGACGATGGAGAGAAACTCCAGTTAGGCCGGCCTGCCAACCGGCAGCGTCCGTGTACACAAGCTGCAGATGTCATGTACGTAGGGGAACCTCGCCATTGTTTTAAGACAGGCATTGACACATTGTGGACCCGTCCTTTAATGCGTGGGCGGATTAGGAGACAATTGGCCCCTGGGCACAGACACGCAAAAAGCCCCACCAGCTCTCCTTCATAGGAGCGAGACACTCTGACCTTCAAGTCGTTTGGCGTCTTTTAGTTTGAGTTGTCTCCTCGTCGCCGTTCCACACCTCCCTGTGGTTGTGTGTCATTTTGTGTCTCTTTGTAGCTGTTTAGACGCACTTTGTATTTGTTTTCTTCATTTTACATTTTACTTTTGTCAGCTGCACGTTCATCTGATTATACTACTCAAGGTCAATATAAAAGGTAGGACTTCATGGTGCTTTTACACGGTGGCTTTGCTACTTCTGAAGAATGGGAACGCTCCCGACGTTGAAACGCTTCTACAGCCGCATCCACCGCCTCCACTGCAGCCAAGAGCAGTAATACCTGGTCTGTGCTGCATATTCTACGGTGTGGAATGACTGCCTGCCTGTCTCACATGTACACGGAGAGGCAGAGCAGGAGAACATGTGCTTTGAGTTTACGGAGCCTTTGGAGTGGAGGCCAGTTGGAGCCGAGGAACAAGGCATCCAGAGAGGAGAGGAGAAATGCCAGGGCTGGCTCGGCTTCAGGTGAGTGTGAAGAGCTCTGGGACCTTTCATCTCGGTTTCCATCAGTTTGCGAACAATGGTGTGTGTGTGTATTTGTGTGTGTGTGTGTGCTGTTATGATGCCATGGAGCCTCTCCAAGGGCCTTATCGCTGTGGAGACCAGTGGAGAACATTGACCAGATAATTCATCCTCATTATTCTGGATGTTCTGCTGTTGCATTGTGTATTCTTGGAATCTAGATCTTGGAGATCTATTGTTACGTACTGCAGTGAAGGACATTGCAGGCTCAAATCTCCAGACTCTGTGAGCAGATGACGAGTCGATACATAGAAGGCTCGGTGTCCATTCTTTGTGCTACTGAGACTCATTTGAAGCTGTTTACTTCACAGACACGCGCACACACTGCCTGCACAACATTTGAATATACACAAAAGTATGTGGACACCAGAAGAGCCTCCACTCTTCTGGTTTCACGCCTTCCACCATGATGCTGACAATGGCCGCAGGGATCTCCTCTACTCAGACACAAGAGCAGTAGTGAGGCCCAACACTGATGCTGGTCTGGCTCGAGGTCCAGTTCATCCCGAGGATGTTGGACGGGGTTGAGGTCTGAGCTTTGTCCAGGTCAGGTAAGTTCTTCCACAGCAAACTGGGAAAAGCATTTCTTCATGGAGCTGGTTTTGTGCACGGAGGTATCGTCATGTTGAAACCGGAGAGGGACAAAATTTGGACGAAAAAGGTTGGAAGAACACTTTATCTGAAATATAATTGTACACTGGAGCAGTAAGAGCTGCTTTGAAAGAATTAAGGTACTTTGTTTATACGGCATTTTAATTTTAAAAATTGAATTAACATTTGAATAGTGTCCACTGTCGAGTACAACTTTGAAAATGAAATGTCAAACAGATTTTTCATTTTCATTTTTATATGGTCGTAGAACACCCATATGTGAAGATGAAAATACTGGATGTTTGAATTTTCCTTTTCATGTTCATTTTAAAGGAGTGCAGGATTTAGTGGCATGTAGTGGTGAGGTTGCAGATTGCAACAAAATGAATACCCCTCCGCCAACCTCTCCGTTGTGTGTCGGAAAACTACGGTGGCCTTCAGGTAACGTAAAAACTTGAAAGGTTCTCCAGAACCAGTTATTGGTTTGTGCGTTCTGGGCTACTGTAGGAACATGGCGGTGGAACATGACGGCGGAACATGGCGGACTCCGTGAAGAGGACCAGCTCCCTTTGTTGATATGAAGGGCTCATTCTAAGCTCACGGAAACACACAAGGGTTCTTGGTTTCAGGTGATTATACACTAATGAAAACATAGTTATAAACATTATATTCCATTTCTGTTAATAAATCCCCCTAAATCCTACACAGTGTACCTTTAAATGTTACTCAAATAACACAGACATTGAAAATCATAATGTAATTGTGGGAATTACATTATTATTATAATTTGAATAAAGTCCCTTATGCAACAAAGATGGGGATCGGCACTTTAACCCCTCAGCCTCTAGGACGCTTCAAGACATGAAATGTATATTTGTCTTCTCTCATAACTCTCAGGGAGAAGGTAAATGAGAGTAGTTTCCAAACTATTCCTTTAATTGGACCTAAAATGTTTTTTAAAAAAAAAACATGTGGCGCCTCTTTCACTAGAAATTAACATTGCTTCTGAACATAATCCAAGCCAAACTAGGAGACGCATACCAACAAGGCCGCAGATTGGTAGAAGCACACCACATAGCATGTCAGGGAAGCTTTATCTTGTCACAACTGAGGAAGACAAGCATGGACACCAAACAAATCTGATTTAGGATTCCCTTCAACCGTACACAAAAACAGTTTGCGCTGGTTGCTGTGTGATGCCAGTTAAAACTCAACACGTAGAAAACAAGAGAACCTTCCAATATCTACAGGTGGTTCAAATAAACACAAGCTGGATAATCAAAGCCTTGATCTCTCCTCTGGCATTATCTAACAGATTGATGTTGCGCTGTGTTTAGCGGTGTGTGCTCGAACATCTGAATTTACTGCAAGAAATGTGTCCAAAAAAGTGAAATGCCACATGCATCATATGCAGGCTGTTTCCACTGAGTGGCAACAATTGTTGCGCTGAAGCTGCAACCTGATGGTGGGCTGTAAGAACTCTGGAGTCAGACTGTCTGTCCCCGACTGAACCTTTGTTAAAGCTGTTAAGGCTGCAGGACTAAGGAACATGTCAGTAGATTACTGTACAACACCTCTGTGAGGGGCAGTGTGTGAAGGGCCGGCTGGGCTTCACTAAAGGACACCAGCTATAGTAATGGTGCTGTGCTTCACTAAAGGACACCAGCTATAGTAATGGTGCTGGGCTTCACTAAAGGACACCAGCTATAGTAATGGTGCTGGGCTTCACTAAGGACACCAGCTATAGTAATGGTGCTGGGCTTCACTAAGGACACCAGCTATAGTAATGGTGCTGGGCTTCACTAAAGGACACCAGCTATAGTAATGGTGCTGTGCTTCACTAAAGGACACCAGCTATAGTAATGGTGCTGGGCTTCACTAAGGACACCAGCTATAGTAATGGTGCTGGGCTTCACTAAGGACACCAGCTATAGTAATGGTGCTGTGCTTCACTAAAGGACACCAGCTATAGTAATGGTGCTGTGCTTCACTAAAGGACACCAGCTATAGTAATGGTGCTGGGCTTCACTAAAGGACACCAGCTATAGTAATGGTGCTGGGCTTCACTAAGGACACCAGCTATAGTAATGGTGCTGGGCTTCACTAAGGACACCAGCTATAGTAATGGTGCTGGGCTTCACTAAAGGACACCAGCTATAGTAATGGTGCTGTGCTTCACTAAAGGACACCAGCTATAGTAATGGTGCTGGGCTTCACTAAGGACACCAGCTATAGTAATGGTGCTGGCTTCACTAAGGACACCAGCTATAGTAATGGTGCTGTGCTTCACTAAGGACACCAGCTATAGTAATGGTGCTGTGCTTCACTAAGGACACCAGCTATAGTAATGGTGCTGTGCTTCACTAAGGACACCAGCTATAGTAATGGTGCTGTGCTTCACTAAGGACACCAGCTATAGTAATGGTGCTGTGCTTCACTAAAGGACACCAGCTATAGTAATGGTGCTGTGCTTCACTAAAGGACACCAGCTATAGTAATGGTGCTGTGGAAGCTCAGTTCTGTCACTGTGATAAAAATATACTGTCAGACATTATTATGAGAAACTGTCTGAAAATAGTGAGTTGGAATCTAAAAATAATGAGACGCTTTCATCAGATTTGTGGAAATGGGCTTTCATTGAACCACAGCAAGAGGCCCATTTCTGAAAATGTGATTGACATTATTTTTGAGATATTAACTCATTATTTTGAGTTTCTAAGTCATTATTTTAAGATACTATGTCTTTGTTTTGAGTTACTAAGTCATTATTTTAAGATGCTGTCATTATTTTGAGACACAAAGTCATCATTTTAAGGTACTTTAAGGTCATTTTTTGAGATGATAAGACATCATTTTGAGATATTAGGTCATTATTTTAAGATGGTAAGACATTATTTTGAGATACCAAGACATTGTTTTGAGATACTAAGTAATTGTTTTGATTAACCCATCTAAAGGCCTCTGATATTCCCAGCACATTCAGTTTTGAATCTGTCTTTAGTTAATATATTGGAGAAGATGCTGAATATTTTGCTCCAAAGGTTGTTTTCCTCCCTGGGCAGAGAGAGAAGTGTCTTGGAACTGACATGTGTCACAGAGAGTCGGAAACGTTGAGCAATTGTTTTATTTCGTTTTGATTTTGAATAATCTGTGCAGCACTTTAAACTGTATCAACCAATGATACATTTATAGAGCAAGTATTCATATATTGTGAACAAGAAATAAGTCAAACCTTTTGCGCTCATGGTTGTTTTCTTACACTAGTTTAGTCCTCGTATGTTAAATATGTTGAAGGTTAATGAGATATTATTGAATGTTATTCTCTTACTCTTTTAAGGATAATTGTTTTCATAATTGGGACTAAAATACAATCACTCAACGCAATTAATGGAACACGTGCAATAAGTATAATAAACTATATTGTTAATGAATAATGCAGCTGTTGCCATGATGCCCTATTGTCACTGTACAATTAATGCACACATGTATAATTAATAAAATGACTATAACTATGGTAAGCTAGTCTTGTAATAACTATCCATAAAGGATTAAGTCAAGGATTTTTAATTCCCTTTCACTCCGTATTCTTCTTTTCTTTTTCTTTGCATTATTCTCTCTGTTCTGTTTATGACGACCTACTCATCATGTATCAAATGACTGCCGACTGTGTAAGTAAAACAATTTGTTTCTTTTCTTAGACGTATTAATACACGTCCATACCAACAGGGAGGGCAGGCAGACAACACTTATAAAGTTTTGTCTGGTTAAATATATACTTTTACTTTTGTCACCTATGCAGCAAAGTGCAATTTACCTTTTAGTCTGGTGAGGGACTCGAGAGGGAAGATAGCTACGCTTATACTATACTTCGTCTTATAAGGGCGTTATTTAGCTGTATATTTATAAATCAGTTTTTATTCAAATTCTTTTGTTGAATTAAAGTTACGACGGGCACAATTATCAATTTCATTATCAGGAGTTTTTTTTTTTAGGAGGAGATTTTTTTATATTTTAATTTTTTTGGTTGGAGAACGTCTGATTTCTTTTGTTTCCACAATATATTAACTGGTTATTTCCTTTGTTGCACGCTAAATTGTTTAAAGGTTTATTTTGTCAAGGGGGGTTTACCTATTACTTGAAATCTTGTTTCAGAATAACATGGACAAAGAATACATTTCTGTTTTTAGGGGAGACACTCCAGGCAAAAACATTGTTTTTCATGCGGTGGTCATTTTTGAGATGTTGGGGCTATTTTGCTTTAATAACACGTCTTCTTTCAGACTAGTGGAAAGAAAACATCAATATACACATTTAGGTGTTTGTTTTACTACTTTGTCTATTTGGTTCTGTGGAGTTCTGCTAAATTTACCAAAAGTTATCATAGGATAATGCCTATAAATAATAAAAAAAAATGCCTTAATGTAAGTAATCAACTGGTAAAAAATAGATATTCAAAATTCCTTCTGTTAAAAATCTTTGACTCTAATATTTGAAAAAATGAAAAAAATGATCTTCTGGAAATGCATCCAAATGAGCGTATATTTAATAAGATAATGTATCGTTTGCATATTTAAACATACATTTTCCAAAAACTTGCTAAACAAATACAAAATAAATAAGTTTCATGCAACATGTTCTCAAAAAAAGCAGGATGCGCGTTCACATCAAATACACATAACAATAACACAAAAGTCAAATTTGTGAATAAAAAATAAAAAAAATCTTGCTGCCTCGTGTCGGATGACGTCACACCACGTCCGCCTGCCCTTTTTATCCGTGCGCGAGCTCGACAGTCCAAAGTATAAAGCAAGTAAGCGCGAGCGCCTTAACTGGGGGAAGAAAAAAAAAAAAGTGTAGTCGACAGAGAGGGACACACAGAGGAGCGCACACTCACGCGTGCAGACACATATTTAACGCTAGTGGGTCAACGGAATACTGCCCCGTGCGTGCGCATGTACACGCGGAAAAGCGGACGTCTTTACAACTTAATTAAGGAGTAAATAACCCCCCAAAACATGGAGCGGGTGCTATGGATTTAACGCGAAGAGGACTTGAAATGGGCGGTCGGCTGGTGGTGTTGCTGCTGTGGAGTTGCCTGCTGTCGGCGGTTGACGGTACGTTGACTTTTTCTATTTTTTTTTGTTCACAACATGGATCCTCTGGGAACAAGGACCACGGAGCCACCGGGGGGGAAAGCAACGTTAAGAACACCGTTGTTAACACGCTGCGCCCCGGTTGTATCCGTGCGCCTCGGTCCCCGCGTCGAGTCGGAGCTCCAGCGCGAGCTGCGAGTCCTTGTTCTGAAAGTTGAGGCTTTTTGTGTGTCCCAAGGGTACAACAACACAGCAGTGGCAATGAAAAGTCTCCAAACTTTTGCATAGCTTGCGGGCGACACACCGGAGGATAACCCCCCCCTCCCCGGTGTGGCCGAACCAGCCTCTCGCGCTTTGTCTCCAGCCGGGTGCGGCGGACGACTTATAAATGTGTCGGAGCAGAAATGAAGTTTGAAGCCGAGCCTGGGCTATTTTTCTCGGGCCTCGGCAGCGCGAGCCATTCCTGCTCGGTGTCGGGTGTCACGCCAGACTTTCTTGCTTTGATAGTGGGGAAAAAAGGAAAGGAAAGGAAAGACCGGAATGTCTTATTTTTTATTTATTTTTTGCGGACAGAAAACGCTGCCAGACACGCTAACATATGGTTGTTGTTCATTTCCACTCCGGGTCAAGGTCTTTTATAAGCCGGACTTTCTCCAGTGGCTGATTTGCGGTTTTACTATTTTATCTCCAAGTGGCCAGTCAGAGGCGGAGCTTAGCTTCCTCTCATATGGATGCAAGGCATTAGCTAGCTCGTGTATCTCTGCTTGCATCTTAAAACTAAAGCTTGATATGTTGTGCTCTAATAGTTCATATATATACATATACATGTATATATATAACCCACACAGACATATAAACTCACCCAGTAGTCCAGTAAAAGGTGCAGATCTGGTGATGAGAATCTATATATTTCCATTAAAACACAACCTGTGCTTTTCCTTTTGAAACCTACTCCTTCACATAACTCTGATGTCTCTGATCTAGGGATCACAATGGTGCACATCACTAGTTTCAGTGGGTTTGAACCTCCTCAGACTCACTTCGGTGACTGGACGTTATGCTCTCACTTTGGATTCTTGCTTGAAATGTCACTTTGACCCCCCCACCCTCCCCCCACAGATGCAGTTCTAAGGCTGCCTCCTTTATTATGATCTGGTCTGAAACAGCTAAACACAGTTGTTAAAGAGTCCCAAAGGTCAGAACTCAAATCAGACTGAGTTTCGGGTGAAATTCTCAAGAGATGATACGGGTTGTTTCAGACTGTTTAAATGGTAGAAATGACGATTAATAAGATATCCAAACAAACAAATAACACATCCGAATTTAGGTTTAAAGAACAAAGGAAATGTATCCACGGGGTCTAAATAAAAAAGAAATACTGAAGAATATTATTATAGCTTTGTACTGCCCTTAGCACTCTTTTAGTATTAAATATTATAACAGATTTATGTTGGGGAAAACTGCATCGTGCTAAAAGTTGGCACTGAATGTGTGCTCGGCTTCTGAGTCCTCCTTTCACCGGTTCTTTATTCAGATATTTACTTGTGGTTAAAAAAAAAAAGCAGTTTATTGTTTGAATTGTGAAGGTGCGTTCACACCAAACGCGGTATGAATTCTTTGTGCGACCAGATTACATACAAAGTATGTACAAATGCACAGACGCAAAATGGTTGCGAAAAAGCGAACTCGGCGAATGACGCGACGCGAATAATTCGCTTATTCGCGCGAGTTGAAATTTTTCAACTCGGGCGAAAAATTCGCGTGACGCTGAGTTGCGAATGCCAATCAGCGTTGAGAAGCTCCGCCCGTCATCACCGCCGTCCTGCCGTTGCTGATCAAACTATGGAGGAGAAGTTGATAGACTGGAAGAGGAAGTCCTCCAGACGCAGCTCCTGGAGAAGCTGTGTGCGACTACGGATAATGTTATGAACCCAGACATGAGGGCGTCTGATGTTCCAACGTTTGTGGGACTTCCACAACATGTACAAAGCAGAACTAGTGGTTATTTCTTCCACGGTGGATGGCGGAAAGGAACTATTTCCACGGAGATAAGCCACGCCCCCTCTCCGGCGGCGTGTCGAGTGCGAAAAAGCGAAATAACCACAAATAGTCCGGGTTTGGTGTGAACGCACCTTAAGGCTGTTTGCGTTCAGATAATTATGTATAATCCGTTAAAGGGACAGCGCTCTACTCCCTAATAGTGTGAACATCTGGTCCGCTGACAGAATGCGTTTGTTACAGAACAGTAATACCGCTCGACAGCGGCCACTACGGGCCAACAACAGCACCACAACCAAACGTTTACTCAAGTAAGCGTTTGCCTAACTTTTACTCCAGTGGAACCAGGTCACTAAGCATTCGGACTCTGTGAGGTTCAAGAGTCCAACATGATAACCAATGTAAGGCCCTATTTACAACAGCAGGAGTGAACTTTTTACTACCTTCTACCTCTGTTCAGAACGTTACGACACAGAGGACCTTCAGTCAAATCAGTTTAAAATATCTCGCCCAATATCACCAATCACAAATGTGTGTCCTTTTCTCAGGTTGCACACAAACTAGTGCTGTGATGTTGGATGCACTTCCCACTGTCCTCACTGTTACGCAGTCTTCCTCAAATTTAGATTTAGCCGCATCTTACAGTATCGCAATACAAATAAAGCATAACCCCTGGGTCATGATACATATTGTATCACCAGATTATTGCCAATACACAGCTCCCAAACACACGTTCCTCATATTGCCATGACAACAGGCAGCCAAGCAGGATGGCTCTTGTTTTTCCACGAGTCTGACCTAAACAGTGAGTGCTGAAGAAGAAAAAACTCTCGCTCTCGTTTGTCCTGAACAAATAAGAACGATGTGCCATGATTTGGCAGCGAGGTGACCACGAGTACGCACGCTTCACACCCGCCGGCCAGAAACGCCAAAGCGGTGTCAAACACACTGCAGGGCAAACATCACAGCTGTGTGTGTGTGTGTGTGTGTGTGTGTGTGTGTGTGTGTGTGTGTGTGTGTGTTGACGGGCTGTCGGATCACTCAGTAAATGGTGCGTTTACTTGAGGGACTTGAGTAATAATTCATATATTAATAAGTGGTTCCGGTGGTGCATTCAGGGTCCTGTACGCGACAGCTTTGCTTCCGTTCCGACGTAGTGTCGTCACAATACTGGAATTTTCTTACTTTGATTGTAATACGGGGGAAAATATCAATATTTGTTACCATTTCCGATACCACAGGAGGGAAAACTGTCTTAAAAGTTTACATTTTAATTAAAAGATTGATAAATGTGTGGATGTGGCAACAAGAGAGAGTGGAAATATTATTTTATATATTATATTTTTGACAAGACGACTCTGAGATTCATAGGACTGAGCATTGAGTTTCCCTCTGTGAGTGTACAGAAGTACAGGTAGATTTTGGCAGCCATGCTTGGCATAGTGTTTATGATTTAGGCACTAACAGTGGTGGTGAGCAGCTCTGCATACCCTCCAAACAAAGGTATCGGAGAAAAAAGAAGCATCGCTTTGGGACCATGATTTGAGATAAACTCGGGTATTTTTATTGGCAATAATATTGAAA
>JACSYO010000401.1:850000-969517 GCA_016806645.1 Ophiodon elongatus
CAGATTGTTGCCAGATGGCAGTAATGTTTGTGTTTTTGACAACGCATGGTTGAGCTTTGTTCCAATGAGTAGCATTCCTGCGTGTTTCTTTTCTTTCTTTTTTTTTCAGCCAAAGCTTGTTTGGTATTTTGGTGTGTTGTTGTGAACTTGACTTCGTTATAGGTGACATATAAAGTGGAGTAATGTCGACCTGAGCAGAGACGCTCTATACGTGTTGTTATCCGAGGTTTAAGAGTGATTCTTACTGTTTTGATTCTTTGGTGTGTATTATTAATAAAGTCATACCACAGTTGTGTGTTCTTCGAATTGCACTTGCAAAAGTGTGAGACTCACAACTGACAGACGTTTCCAAGATCAAGCTGATGACATCATGTTTTATCAGGATTGATTCACCTCAAGTCGGTTTTTACTTGCCCCTGTACAAATTATTTTAAATATTATCAGTTATCAAATAAATGAAATGTATCGTCGTCTTTAATCCTCGTGTTTATTTATCGAGAACGAAGCAGCTAAAGCCGGAGCTTCAGTATAAGACATAAATGCGGCGTCACCTCAACAGGTGGCTGGATGGATCAGAAGTGTTCCGGCTTGCACGCTTGCAAAATGTTGTCTGTCACGTTTGTTTGTGAAATGCAGCCTCGGGGGGAGTCAGTCGCAGGATGGCGACCCCCTGAAAGAGACGCTTTCTGAGCCGTCTGTCAAAACACGTCCAAACATATTTAGACACTCGAGCTCGGATATAAATTAAGAGATTATAACATTCCAATTAAATCACACCTCTTTGCCCTTGAGGTAAATAAAGGAAAGAAATGAAGTCATCCTATTCCATAATGAAAACAAGCATCATATGAGCCACACAAGTTCACAACCGCAAGGTTTTTCTGGAGAGAGTGGGCCAAATTCTCCATATAACTCACTGAGCTCGTTATTTACAACAAGAAATAGCTTATAAGTGTCATTCCTCTCAGTCACCGGGAAACTTGAACGGGGTCGTACACAGATACCGCAAAGCCCTCTGGGTGAATAGTCAGAAGGTATGATTTGCGGTTAAGAGGAACCTCTTGTGTAGGAAGTCGAGCCAATTTATTGCTTCCCTACTTCAAATCAGTTGTTTCTCTCGAAGACTGATGCAATAATAATAATAATTTACTCGATATGAGCCTCATTGCAACCCGAAACCCAACAGCAGTCAGATCTTCACTGTCAACCAGTAACAGCATGCAAAGGTTTGAGTTTCTTTTGTTGCAAAACACAGCTGCAGGATTTTAGACTTGTGTACTTGGTGTCGGTAAAAAAAAAAAAAAGAGAAAAGGTTTATAACGTTTCAAATCTTCTCCTTTCCAGGCTCACCTCTCCTCCTGTTCGCCAACCGGCGTGACGTGCGACTGGTGGATGCCGAGGGCGTGCGGGGCGAGTCGGCCATCGTCGTCAGTGACCTGGAGGACGCGGCGGCGGTGGACTTCCTGTACTCCGAGGGCCTGATATTCTGGACGGATGTCAGCGAGGAGGCCATCAAACAGACGCACTGGAATCAGTCATCCAACTGTGAGGCCGGGCGCCGTTTATTCTCCCGCTAACAGCCGCTGGTAGCTGCGTGTTAAAGGCGTTTGGTGCCGTTTGTTTGTTTTCTCACACTTGTGTATGTTTTTTTGTGGTCGCAGCCCTTAAAGAGGCGCTGGGAACCGGCCAGACCGTGGTAGTGTCGGGGCTGGACAGTCCCGACGGGCTGGCCTGTGATTGGCTGGGCCGGAAGCTTTACTGGACAGACTCGGAGACCAATCGGATTGAAGTGGCCAACCTGGACGGCACCTCCAGGAAGGTCCTGTTTTGGATGGACCTGGACCAGCCCAGGGCGATCGCCCTCAACCCCGCTCAAAGGTAGCAAAGACATGCTCTTCACAGTACTCCAAGACCTTAATGGGGATTTTTTAAAGCCTGCTAATAACGTTGTTGTAAAAGGTGGTCAGGTACAAAACAAAGTTTCAGCAGCAACATGTGTCTCTAGAAATATTACGAATTCCTATCAGAGGATGTGGGAGCAGCAAAGTCTGTCCTTTGTTACGGTGTCACCTTCCTCCTGTCAGCAGACTGAACAGTGTCCTACCAGTAATGTCAGGAATTCAATGGACTCAAGATTCAGATTCAACAAGTATACAGGAAGGAACACAGCATTTTGTGTTTATTCATTCATTGATTGTATTCCTACTGGTAACAGGTGAAACTGTAAAAGCTGATAGTGTAACTGGGGCTCTGAATCCATCATTATAAATGTAGTGTAAGAGTTCTCAACATAGAGACGTTAGTGGGCGTGGACCGTTACGTTGGTTAAAAAGCAAAACCATCTATGTTCTAAAAGGTTTTTAAAAAACGCCACACAATCATTGGTGCCCTCTGCTCTCGGGAAGATACGGTCGTCTGCACCAGTCGCAAACGGCCTCCTAGAATTTGGAGGTCAAAGGTCAAGGTCTCTGTGACCTCACGTCCATCCCAGACTCGTAATACCTCGGGAACGCCTTGGGTGAATTTCTTTAAAATTGGCACAAGCTCTAATTATGACAATTTCACACGAAATGTCTAAAAGGCTAAAGTGATGACATTTTGGACAGACGTGGACGTGAACTGCAACTTGACTGGTCGGCGGAGGCGGAGGCGGAGGCGGAGCTTCTAGTGTGACCGTAAACTCAACTCCTGGCATTTGCTCGTGACGTTCGTCACCTTTTTGTTTTAGAAGAAGAGTAACAGGCAAACCAACTTTTAAAATGATAAGTTTTCTTTTTTAAAGAAGTGCCGTGCGGTGGCTCTAATTCATGCCGATACGTGGGTGGATTTAGAAAAGTTAACTGATAAATATTCGGAAAACCACCGATCGTTATTTAAAGGAACTTAAATGTGTTTGGTGGTCGGGTTGTTTTTTAAAAAAAAGCCTTACAGAGAACATGCCTTCTTGAAATGAAAATATCAAAATATAGTTGCAACACGGTGTAAACAATGCCTAAGTATCCTCGGTAGCCTAGCATACTTGAGCTAAAGGTGCAGGGTGCAAAGATATGAGAGTGAATAGAGACGATGGTGGAAGAGAAGGCCTGCTCTGAAGGGGGTTTGCTCCCTCCGTGGTTTGACCTCACGCTGACCTCCCTTCTCTCTCTCTCACACCCGACTTGTTGGATCAGCAAAGCCCGAGCTCTTCAGATGATAGATTTCCTGTTGACTTACGATTGTTTACAGCTATCCTGTCGACGTGGGGTACAGACGTCTCCAACCATGACCTCTGCAGAACTTGTATAAAGACTGCGTTTAAACCAAGAGGTTCAATGAGTCCACTGACCTCCGTAGTTGGGGCTAAATGCTCTGAACCCTTTCCTTATGCTGCAATTAAACGCTCTCTTTTATCCCGCATTGCTCAAATCATTACGGGTCCATCATGCTGTAAGCGGTTGTCTCGGGCAGCCTGAATCCCACGCCAGCTGCAGGCTCCGTCCGATCGTACGGCTTACATTTATATAGAGTACGATAACCGCAGGGTGTGTCTGCGTCCGGAGTTGTTGGCACATCTGTCGGTCCCACTGTAACTGAACCTCGAGAGGAGGAAGCACTCGGTGAAACCCGTGCAGCTTCAACCGCTGTGGTGAAGTGAAAACAAATGAGATGTTATGACCCCAAAAAGTGTAGTGGCTGAATAACATGTAACAACAGGAATGAAGATCACGACTACAAAAAATAACTAGACTCAGGTTGTTCTTGTCCTTAAAATCAGGAGACAGTAGAGATGTTCCGATACCATTTTTTTCCTTGTTTGTTGGCCGTTACCGATCCGATACCACGGCGTTAAAAACACGTCAGGGTTTAATCCGCGGGTTTAATCCGCGGGTTTCATCAGCGATTTTATACGCAGCGGTGTGTTTTTTTCCCAGAGCTGATGGTGGGCGGAGCTAACGAGCAAGCCGTCTCGGTTGATTGGGCGGGACGTAGCGAGTAGCGGGTAGCTAGTCGTTCCTGCGTAGCGTAAATGAGCCAATAAATGATGACGCGGTAACGCGGTGTCGGATCGGTATGTGGACTGAAAATAGTCCTCAACAAATTCTCCTTTTGAATAACGTTTGATAAAAGCTACGGTGACCAGCTGTTTTAGGAATTTGCCGAGGCTTTTTAGAAGTGAAGCGACGGGTCCATATTCTATACGTGAGCAGTTTTTAAGAGTTACGTCTTCAGTAGGAGCCGATTATTAGCTCGGAGCTGAGTGCCACAGACGGGGTGGAGGAGTCAGAAGGTATTGAGAGACTAAAGATAAGAACAGACATTCCAGCTCAAGTCAAGTCACTTTCATTCAGGACATTTGGTTTTGAGTTTTGAGTTTTTTGCCTAAATCTGATCAAATTACTTCAAGAATAAGTTTATTTTAAACATTCATTCAGGTTGATTTACTTTGAGTCTTTCGATTTCACTCAAGTTCAAATTAGTGAAAGACAAGTTAAGTCACGCTCAGTCAGAGTTTAGCCAGTTTTGACGTCAACTTTGGTTGTGTTCAAACGAATCCAATCCGCTCATGACCAAAATGAGGCTCATCCACCGAAGTTGAAAACGTTCTTTTGACTTTAGTTGAAGATAAGTTAGTGTACTCGAGCGTTGTAGGAGTCACTCTCTCTCTCTCTCTCTCTCTCTCTCTCTCTCTCTCTCTCTCTCTCTCTCCCTCTCTCTCTCGCTCTGGTTTCCTGCTCTGTAATTGTCGTGTCTACGTTACCGGCCAAAGGAATGCAGATCTCATTCATTCATTCTGAAACTGTTTGTACACACACATCATTTTGGTACACACACACACACACACACACACACACACACACACACACACAGACACACACACACACACACACACACACACACACACACACAAAGACAATGCCACGCCATTTAATAAGTAGCATTCAAACCAATAACTATTGGTTGTGTGTCAATTTATTTGACTGTGAGCAGAGCGGAGTTTAACTGTAGATCTAATTCATGGTGTGGTAAAAACATATCTCTGGTACTACACCTATTGACTGGTATTTGCCACTTTCTTTCTATGAAATGCATAATACTTAATTTATTGAGAATCATTATATCAGTGACTATAGATTTATGGACTGATCATAATATAGAGAAAATTATTGACAAGACAATGAATTACAAGACAATGAAATGACGTGTACATGAGAAACCGAGATGGCGTCAGAAACATTGGGGAGGAAAACAAAAGCCTTTGAGATCTGTAGACACGGTGGAATAACAAAAGGAAGGAAGGCAAACAAATATAAAGAAATGTAACATATTTGTCTTTTGGCATCATTAGCTGAAGCGTTAGCATGACTCTCACATGAGAAAGGCATCAGATTAGGGCTGCAACCAATGACTATTTTTGATAATCAATGAATCTTATTATTACTTTGATTCATCGATTATTGATCTGCTAAAAAAAAAGTTGTATTTCTCACGTTCAATAAAAAAAATATATATATTCCTCGTGTTCTTGTCACATTGGGTTAAAATGTAGTACGGATAAAACAGGAGAATAAAACAGAAATGTAATTAAAAACTATATATATATATATATATATATATATATATATATATATATACCGTATATCTGAATCTGTGGGCTGAAGCTCAGTTTCTCCTCGATTGTACTTCATTTTACTGCCTCGCTTGTCAGCTGTTTAAGAGTCCCGTTGAACTTCCTGCTGATGAAACCCAACATTTCCCGATCGTTGACGCCTTATAATAAAAGTGTTTAGATATTCTCTTGTGAAGAATTTGTAGGGAATAACACGGGCTTATCGCCAAATTAGCGGAGCTTTGTTAGCGGCTACTAATGCTGCGGGGAGGAAGAGTGAGCAACAAAAAAGATTTATTCTGAAGATCACAGGAAATGAAATGTGTTTATCCAACCGAGTCGAGCCAAGCCAGCACATATGTATGGCAACGGGGCTTTACTCCCCTCCAGATGGCTAAATGGCATTTGTCTCATTGACACATTTCTTCCCCTCCAGCTACATGTACTGGACGGACTGGGGGGAGGAGCCCAGGATAGAGCGCGCTGGGATGGACGGCAGCAACAGGTACTGTGGACCTACATGACCCCCGAGCACAGGTTCCTCCAGTGCAGCCAGATGTACAGAGGAAGCGGTTGTCCAACCATGTGCCTTCTGTCTCCTCACAGGAAAGTCATCGTGGTGGTGGACATCTACTGGCCCAACGGGCTGACCATAGACCTGGTGGAGCAGAAGCTGTACTGGGCCGACGCCAAACTCAGCTTCATCCACAGAGCTAACCTGGACGGATCGGCACGGTACGCCTCCTTTTCTGTGAATTCATACCAATGTTGTGAAGAAAAAAAGCCCATTTTTCAGAAGCTTATATACTTGGAGTCATAAATGAACCTAAGTTATGGTATTTTTACAGAGACAGTTCAGGTAAACAACACACATAGAAGAGTGTAATGATATGAGAATAAAGCCTGGCTGTATAGTTGGCTCAGAGCTCGTCCCTTTCCTGCAGCATACACTAAAGCCAGAAACAGACGGAGGCAGCGGGGCGATGGTATGAAATATCTTCCCCCAGACCACCAGAATCAGAGCGCGGGGGGGGCCAGGGGGAGGGGGACGCTGTAGCAGTAATGATGCTAGCAGATATATTTGCAGAGAGCAACAAAGCTCTGGCAAAACAGAGGGGGAGCGTCTTTACTTTTTGTTTTTGGTAGACCTTAAACTACTGGGGTTGACGGCAGACTTCACTCCCTTCGTGGCATTTTGCTCAAAGACTCTTGTCGTAAAGCAAAGAAAACATTTCCTCCAAGATGAAATAAGACTTGGCGGTCACTCATCGTTCTTCTAAACACATGAATCGTGACTTCCAACAATGTAAGAAGAAGGGAAGAGTAGCTGTGTGTGTGTGTGCTTTCCTGTTGTCCTGGCAACAGACATGCTATAGAAGAAGAATGCAGATACAGAGCTGAACATGATGTTCTGTTGGGTTTGGGAATGGAGAATTTCTCGTTGTCCAACTCCTTGGAATCGCGTGCGTCCGCGACCATCGATTCCTCTTATTGATGCCTTCCGACGGTTGCCATGCGGATGCTGTTTTGTGTTGTTGTTTGTTTTGAGGGCGGAGCTAGGCAGAGAGGGGGAAAAAAGCCTAAAAAGCGAGGCACTGACAAACCAGATGGGGTCCAGTCCACAGACTGTGTATAAGAAGTAGACGTAGTCATGGCGACGTCGACCGTTGGTTTGTGGACTGATGTTTTGAAGCTGTGAGTTCTGAGATTTCGCCGTCGCCATCTTGGCTTTTTTGCAACCGATGAACAGAACTGACCATATTTGGAATGCAGAGGAGCGACGTAGAGACGGCGGATATGGCCGTGGTAGTGCCCTTAAGCATCCCCTGCTTTATGGTCTGTGTGACTCTAAATGGACCATAATGTACTAAATGAACATCATGCTGTATTGAAGAAGACTTGAAACTAGAGATTGAGACATAAACTCATGTTTATGAGTTCTAAGACAAAAGGTTTAACAGCAGTAGCTCACTTGATATGGTCGTGTCAGTTATCAGCTGCTTCTCACGTCGTCTGTTTCATTAAAGGTGGACAACATAAAATGCTCAAATGGTACAGTTGAAATTGAATTTGGAGATCCTCTATTAGAACTTGGAAAGATCAGCAGGAAATTCTTTTGAGTTTTCTTTGCGCCCCGTTCGACTTCTTCCCAACAGAGAAAAGGGAGGAGGGGAGGAGAAAAATAGCTGCACAGACAGAGTGAAAGAAAAATAGAGAGACTATGAGAGGGTTGTCCAACACAAACAGAGCTGTGGTATGGAGGCCCCAGTCAAAACACACACACAGCACCACACACACTCCCAGAGCATCTCTCTCACAGCTCAATCTGTCCGTCTCTCCTTCAGGCCGCCCGTCGGCCTTCTTACCGTCCGCTCTGTTTCAGAACGTTTCAGGTCCGACCTCGTAAGACTGGGACTTTCAGGTCAAAGTGAAAAGGTTTCATCATTTTAACGCAGAGATTCAAATGGTCTGACCCACTATCATCCAAGCAGCTTTTGTTGCACGCCGTTCCCCATCTCCGTCTCCTGTTATCTCTCTAATGTCGTGGACATAGATAGCTTTCTTAAAAAGTGAGTTACACGCTCATAGACTTTATTCACACTCTTATTTGAGCTCATTATTTAAAGGTGACATATCATGCTCGTTTCCAGGTTCATACTAGTCATTTTGGGGTTTTAACGTTAAAAAAAAGTTGTATTTGTCTCACGCTGTGTGTCTGAAACGCAGATCAAAGGAGTAGAAATAGACATTCCCATTTAAATCTCCGTAGCAGCAGTAGTCAGTGCGGCGGCCATTTTTATGTGTCCCGTTGCTATTGTGTGACCGTTGGTCTCGCGCCAAGTTACAAAAAATCAGAGGTGCACCACCAACTTCATAAAAATCAGCATTTAAGTTTATATTTTGCAGCCAAATCAAACCTTTGACGGGATATTCAACCTTCGGTTCTTTTCCTTTCACTGCTCTCGTCTCCGGAGCTGCGACGACACTTTACGGGCCACGCTGACGTGTCGTCACCACAACAGCTAACTGCCATCGCCTTTTTTTCACTAGTCAAATGACCACAGGAGAACAGTTCAATGTTCCTCCTGCTCCTGTTCCATTTTAGTTCCATTTAGTTCTTTTCTGTCGAGGTTGGATTAAACCAAAATTCAGTGGAAATGTTTTCACGCTGTTGGAGAAAATAGAGTATTCTCAGATGCTGCACAGAGCGTTCATACGTAACTGCAGCACTCATTGTGTGTCGGCGTGTTAAGAAGATATTGTGTTGTACGAAAGCTCCTCGAGTCACAGTGAAGACATGTGTAGCTCTGTTAGAGGGGGAGGGGCTTTAAATTTACCTGACAGCTAGAGTAATAAAATAATGTGCCTGGTTTCCAATTAATTTACACACACAAACACACACATACACACACACACACACACACACACACACACACACACACACACACACACACACACACACACACACACACACACACACACACACACACACACATTCAAAAGCTGAACAGAGCTTTGAAATCTGGAGTTGGTTAAATTTGTTCTTTCTTTTTTTCTTAACCACTGCTGGCAGCTTCCCCTGCTTTTACAGCAAGCACACACACACACACACACACACACACACACACACACACACACACACACACACACACACACACACACACACACACACACACACACACAAAAGGACTAAAAATGATGATTGATGAAAGCCAGTTTCTGGTGTGTTGATATTCTAAATACAAGCCTCCTTTGATCCGGCGCCTAAGTGCGTTTGTGCGAGTGCATTTTCCTGTAAGTGATTTCTAAAGTGTGTTTTTAGAAAAGAACCACTCTCTCCTGATCAAATCTAACACAGCCGTCACGCTCTTTGTAATTGTTTGGCCCGAAGGTTTCGACAGAGGGAATACCTTCACCGAGGCTGCACAGTCTTCTAAATGAGCTGCTTTCATAATACGCCGTCCACATTGCACTGGAATGTGGTCGAGATATTCACGGTCCAAGAGGGAGGATTACTATTGGTTCTCTGGCCCTTTTTCCCGGTGCCTCCATCGGGCCAAACTTTCACTTTTACGCAAGAAATCTAACGATCAGATCGTAACAAAAGGTAACGAACAAATGTGTGCACCCCAGAGGGTAACAACTTCACATTTCTATTATT
The DNA here is from genome assembly GCA_016806645.1 of Ophiodon elongatus. Classification (NCBI taxonomy): domain Eukaryota; kingdom Metazoa; phylum Chordata; class Actinopteri; order Perciformes; family Hexagrammidae; genus Ophiodon; species Ophiodon elongatus. The sequence goes on from JACSYO010000401.1 coordinate 859,750, forward strand.
TTATTTTCAAAGCGTCTCTTGAAAACCACCCTCACACCAAAATGTTCTGCCAAGAGGACACGCTCTTGTGATTTTAATGACCTGATGGCTTTCCTATACGGCCACCCTCACGACATATTTGACACTTCTATTTAAGCTTCACTGCTGATGAGCCCCAGTCCTCCGCTTGTTGTCGTCCAACACCATTGTTTTGTGTGCTTTAATGAACATTGCGGTTTAGGGGTGAATAGAGGGGCTTCAGACTTTAGGGCCTCTGTTTTCTTTCCAGCACACAGCCAGAAACCGTGCAAATGCTCACAATGCTGATTTGTTGCAAGTTCCTCAAACAGCTTTTTGAGGCTGGCTCCAGAAGTGAGTCAATCCCCATAGACCCTGATGTTAAAATGCACAACTTTACAGCAGAAATAAACATGTTTATAGCCTGTTTATTTTTTATATGACTCTATTTCAATCCAAGTCTTTTATTCAGCCATTGCAACAAAAATGTGCAATGTCCGCGCAATGCACAAGTCTAATAAGGAAGGAGAAGCTTGTTGGCTACAACACGTTGAGTGGTCATGCAAGTCCATTTACCATTTAAGATATTGGTGACATTCTTATGTCAACACAACGGGCCATATCGAGGTCAGCAGAAATGATCAAGGTCATGTCCATATATGGTACGATAAGACAATACAGTAAAAATAATCACGGTTGTGTCCATATATAATACAAATAGTCGGTAACGTTAAAATTATCGAGGTCATGTCCATATATGGTACGATGAGTCGATAATCTGTAAATATCGTGACTGACCGTATTCAGCTATTAAATAAAGCCTAATATTGCCCATATTGGCACCATTATCCAACCATTTTAAACGATACCCGGCCGGTGGGTGGAGCGGTGACGCCGAGGTTGCGTTGAGGCTGATGGAGCAGCGCCATCAAACGATGAAGGATTATAGGGCTCTGATGGTGACAGAATTTAAGATCCATGGCAGACAAGTGGCATTTTGAAATAGGATTTCTCGACACAAAATTCAAACCTTCCTCTGATTGTCAAGACCCTTTCCTTCCGCCCTGCAGTGAAACGGTGGTGGAGGGCACCCTGACCCATCCTTTCGCTCTGACGCTGTCCGAGGAGACCTTGTACTGGACCGACTGGCAGACCCGCTCCATCCACGCCTGTAACAAACACAGCGGGGACAAAACCAGAGAGATCCTCAGTGGGATTTACTCTCCCATGGACATCCAGGTCCTGGAGTCCTATCGGCAGCCTTACAGTAAGTCAGAGGTCGTGTTTCTGTTTAATATCACAGGACAGCACGAATGCACGAAGCTAATCACGTCTTCTCCGTCTCTCGTCCACTCCTCTTTTTCTCTCTCTCTTTCTGTGTCGGCGTCACTGCAGTCCAGACCCCCTGCAGTGACAACAACGGAGGCTGCAGTCATCTCTGCCTGCTCTCTCCAGTCCAGCCCTTCTACAGCTGTGCCTGCCCCACGGGGGTCCAGCTAAAGAATGATGGGAAGATATGTAAACCAGGTATGGACTCTTATTCACACCAGTATGACTAGTTAAGAAGCCGCTGACGATCCCGAAGAGACCAGTTCTTTTCAAACTGATCATGAAACCCAGAAAGAGTCCGATTAGACACATTCTACTGAAGCCCTAGGTTGTTGGAAAAGGCTGAGCGAGCAGAATTAAGAGGCTATTAAGAACTATTTTGTGCTCAAGTAAACAATTTGATCACACTGACACAGCAAAAATAGTCACACCCACAAAACGCAGTCAACAAGACGGAGCTCAGTGTTTCAAGATGGGGCGGGGGGATGCTGACATCACCGCAGATCCCCTCGCACTGAGGACACTCCGTCCCGGTTGACAGTCTCGCAGTGAGCACTAAGTCCACGGCCCCAGGAAGTGAAGCGGTCCGGGCACGGGGTGCTGCAAAGCCCGAGTTCGGAGCCGCAAGCCACTTTCACCTGGTGCCTTCTGAAGCCTACATGCTAGAGGGGGTCACGGCCCACGGCCATGGAGGAAAGGGGCCCGGCCAGCCAGCAACCAGGGAGAGGACACACACACACCCCTCCACACACACACACACACACACACACACACACACACACACACAGCCATATCTGCTCCCGCCGAGTTGAATCAACCATGCAGCTGCAGGCCCCGCCCAAGAACACACACGGTTCATCATGAAACCGCAGCAGGTCTCTCTAGTTTGTAGGTGATTAACAGGAAACACTGGATTAGTCGTGGAAAATGAGAACCGTGGAAGTTTCCTTTTTTTATCAAGCGGAGAAAAAAAAGTTGTAGAATGCCGTAGGCTTGTAAAGATACATCGAGGTGGATTGATAGATGGTTTCCATAATCGACGACCCAATAGCATCAATGCAAAGTGAAAACATCAATACGCATCATCTTTAAAATAAGGCGTTTATCTGGAAAATTCCCATGACACATCTTGTGTCACCATTTCCTCCTTCCAACGGAGCCCAGCATTAACATTGTCAAATCACATTTGAAGTGCTTTTTGTGAGTTGATATAAATGGAACTGATTGTTAAATAAGCGTATGTGTGGTGCGGCCGAGCTAGCAGTGGATTCACAGACTCTCTAGTATGTCTGTTGTCTATGTCGTGTCCCGGCGTGGAGCGCATCAGCTTGAGAACAAGTATAATAATAAAAAAAGCGACCTCTCTGCTGGTGGAGTGGGACACCGACGGACTGACCGGCCCGCCATGTTGATTCCCACGGTGCTGAAACAATAGAGCCTTCTTCTGCAGAAAGACACAACACTGTGCGAGAGCGCGTCTGTCTGTTAGGCTGCGTTCAGTTTATTCAGTTTGACCGAAGCATGCCAACCAATCACTTAGCCACTGTTGACAATAAAAAAAAACAATGCTCTATTGTATCAGCCTGCAGTCCGTGTGTGTGTGCGTGTGTGTGTGTGTGTGTGTGTGTGTGTGTGTGTGTGTGTGTGTGTGTGTCTTTGTGTCCGTGCTTCTAATTTGTTTTGCTTGGCTGGTTAAATTGAGGCCGTTTGTTATTATGCTGGCAGCAGAGCGTGTGTGTGTGTGTGTGTGTGTGTGTGTGTGTGTGTGTGTGTGTGTGTGTGTGTGCGCGCGTGCATGCGTGTGCGTGCGCGTGTGAGAGAGACTGTTTGTCAGGGGTCTTTAAGTGTCTCAGAATGAAGTCGAGCGAAGAGAAGAGTGGAATCACAGATGCTTTCCCTCCTTGCCTTTTCATTCTTTCCCTTCATTTACCCCCCCGAGCACCCGACCCCCCCCCCCCCCTCTCCCCCCTCCGAGCCTCAGTCATTTAGGTAACGACGGAACAACTTTCAATGTCAAATCCGATTGGTGCCAAGGCTGAGAGATGCCAGATTTTGATTGGTTGTGAAATTACAGCTGGAACGAGAGCGGGAGAAAGATTTACATGATTTGTAGAATTATGTGGTTTATTTTTTTATTTTTTTATATATCTGAGCTATTTTTTTAGATATTGGAGATTTTGTACTATGTAGTGTATAATGAGGGCACGACTTAATTACAGATAATTTATCGTCTTTGTAGATTCTTTTATAACATATTTACACCTACACACCTTTAAATTTCTGTATCATTTCTTTGTATCGGCTTTGGCGCTGAGATTCAGGTGAATCGCTCTCAAAATGTGAGACGAGAGAGAGAGAGAGAGACAGAGAGAGATAGAGAGAAGGCAGGGTATGGAAATAGAGACATACTTTGAACCTCTTTAAATGGGCGCTCTTCAGAGTCAGAGGTGTGAGAGACAAAGAAGAAAAGCAGTTAATTGTCTCCCATGAGGTGAGTTTGGCTCCTGTTCAATCCGAACCCAAACAGCCAAAACACGGTGGAGGGTCCCCCAGGACCGCGGAGCCCTTTGTTTCCAGCCTGGAAGGAGCGAGGAAAGAAGCTTCAAATCTTTTTCACCGCAGACAGATAGTTGTTTTTGGAATGGGTGTCTACGACTTTATTTGTCTACAGGCCATTATTATTATTATTATTATTATGAGGCTGCTCGGTAATTGTTACATTATTATGTAGTGTTCTCTCTGCTTTGGGTAGGGCTGGAAAGTAACTGTGTATTTTTACTCCAGTACTGTACTTCAAGGTGCGAGGTGTGAAATCCAGAGCATCAATACAGCAGCAGACAGCTATTAGCTATGTAAAGAGAGAACGTCTCCCTGAGCAGGGAATGAAGTCGCTCTCCGTCTGCGTGTGTGTTGTTCAGAGCGCCTCTTCTTCTTTGCGTTCCTCTCAGGGCATCCATCGCCTCCCAGCCGCCGCCACGCCCGGCGCTCACACGCTCGGCGGTTACAGCCGATAGCGCCGCCCTCCGGTTTCCCCCTCAGGGAAACACCGGCACAGCTCTGTCGGCACCGCTGCTATTGTTTGGCATCCTCAGCGCTGGTGCCGCCGTTAGCGGCTAGCCGCCGGCGCGGCAGCTAGCCGCCGGCGCAGCAGCCCCCGGCGCAGCAGCCCCCGTGTCGAGAGCCGTGTGGAGGCAATCCCTCGATCGTACACATGCTCCGAGTTTCCAATTTAGCGCCTTTGAAATCCAGGTGAAACGGATGTCAGAGCGTCTTTTGCCTCAGTGCTGCGACGTATTCCCAGAGGAAACGGGACGTTTAAGCGGCGGACAGTAACGAGAGGGATTGAAATCAAATCCATTGCATTTGATTGGACCACTACGAAGGGGGAGGGCTTAGCACAGGGCTACAGAGGCTCCACACACGAATCCCTTGTTGCTGAGTGATTGAAGCATGGCTGTCATTAAGGTTATTGGTTGAAATTGGTTGGGACTATCTTAACTAAGCACACGCCATAGTTTGTTTCACAGGAAGAAAAGTTATTTGGATTTTGATATAAAATACAAAGAAATTGTATTTTTTGCTTATATTGTTAAATATGGCACAATATGATCCCGGTCATAAGCTGTGAGCTAAAAAGGTTCAAAATGAACTTTTCACTTCAATACTTAAAGTACAATTTCAAGGAGATCTTACTATCTTGAGTACTTTATACTTCTACTCCACTATCTTTCAGCAGGAGGTGTTGTACTTTTCACATTTCTTTCACAGCTGTAGCTACTACAAACTTTTCATATCAAGCTTGTCCAACACATGATAAGCTCATAAAATATTCGGAATTGTTCAAGATTAAAGCACATATCAGATCTCTACGAGTTGTTAGCTGTTCCACCAAACAGACGTTTTCCCCCAGAACCTCTCACGTTGTTTGAGGCCCAAAGATGTCCAATTATCCTACATTTAACATCAATAGAGAAGCAAAGATTCGAGAAAAGACCTTTGTTTTGTTTGGAAACAGATTGTTATTGGACCGTGGGGTTTGGCGCTCATCCAGATACCACGTACTCAGACTTGGGTCTGCTTGGATGGTGCCTCGACATCTATACTTTAATGACACGAGCTTTGGAGAAGTGAGCAATTTTCCCCAAACGGGAGGAAAAAATGTCTGCTGTTCATCAAGTTCACAACGACACTGACTGAACAGCAGAGGAGTCTTAGATATGCAGAACTTTCTTCTTCTTCTCTCCCATTAATCATCTCTCGACCCCTCAGTCATCCAGTGGCCTTTGGAGCGAGCCGCCGCAGTAAACTAGCTAACTGGATACAAAGTAGTTCAAACTAGCTCAGACTTGAGCAGGTCCAACAGTAACACACGGCTCACCCTTTGATGCTTCGGTATTAACAATCTGATAATGTCTCGTGTACTAATACTTCAGTCACAGGGGACATTTTACTGCACAACCACTGCTTTTACGGCCGATTCTAAGTACATTTAGCTTAAACTACTGCTACTTGTAGGGGAGTATTTTCAAGTCTTTTATCGATACTTTGACTTAAGTAAAGGATCGTCCTTCACTTCTTCTTAGTGTCTGTTCGGGTTGAACACATTTTGGATTAAGTCTAATATCCTTGAATTGATTTGAACCGGGTCTGATGTGCCCACGTCAGGTCTCTCTTTGTGTAAAAACTGAACTGTTGATGTCAGTGTCTGTAGGTTTACCATGGGTCTGTTTTGGACCTCTAGTCGGACTGAGCTGATGTTAAAAAGTGCACAGCTGTCAACAATTTAATTCGGGCTCATCAGTCTGATATCCAGACCCTATTAGACACGATGTACTCAGTCAGTTTATAAGCGCTGTTAGCACCGCGCGCTGTTAGCACCGCACGCTGCTAGTCGCCAGCTCAGCCGTCGCCATGTTGAGAGCTGTGTTGAGGCAACAGATATGCTCTGAATATCGTATTGAGTACTTTTAATAACAACTGAACAAAATAGGAAAAAAAACATTCTCTTAATTTTGTTTCAAGATGGTAAAGAAACTGAATATCCCTCATTAAAATCAATGGGATGGATCTTTACCACATATTTTTAATTCTATTTCGTATTTACTCACTTTTGATCGCAACATGAGTTGTCATGTAATTTCATCTTTATCTCATCCAACTTTAAGAGTTTGTATGTTTATGCCACTTGCATAAATATTTGCATTGGACCATTTCGATCACGTGGTATTTGTGTTGGTTCCAAAAGGTTGATTCTCTTGGAATTCTCTTACAGACCGACCCAAACCCAGACCATTTTTCTCAACCCGCAGTGTACACACAAAGGGAATTATAGCGTATCTGATCCCAGACCTTATTATATCTTTCCAAGCCGTTAAGGTTTTGCCCAGGATGCTCTATTGCTCCTTGTAAGGGGGCCCAGTAATTGTACAACATAACCTTTCTGAGGCTCATGCAATTTGGTTATTGTTGAAATGGTGTTGACTCAACTCCATGGCATGGGCTGTAGTCTGTGGTGGGGTTGTATTGAGTGCATTGCATTACAGAAGTCATTTCATCATCACACTGAGAAAACTTTTCAGACAGTTTTGCCAAGTATGTGAAAATAACCCTGATGTTGTCATCAGTGATATCTGGGCTTGTACTTGAAGACGACTTTAAAACATGCAGTAAAAAGTGTGGAGTTTGAAAGATATGAGCATTTACCAGGCCTCTACGTATTAGGGACTAAAAGTCAGGATATCTCAGCTTCTGCTGCTTTTTAAAAAGTTTTGTCTTTCTCTTGCTTTTCCCAAACTTCATGGACATACAAAACAGCATCACCACTGTTCCCATGTATATGGAAGAAATCCTTTACACGTTAGCAAGTATATGCCGCACTTGGAGTCTGGTAGCTTAACTAAGGGTTTATGTTGACCAAACCAGAGTTGGTGATTGTTGGAACAGCGTAAAGACTTACCAAGATGGTTTTGATGAGTTTTATGGGTTATGAGTTTGAACAAAGTTTGTTTTGATGATGTCACAAACCCTGCTCTGACCCTTATCAATTAACCAAATGTGTCTGGTTGGTTTAGGAGCAGAGCAGGTTTTGCTCCTGGCTCGACGGACTGACCTGAGGAGAATCTCTTTGGACCTGCCAGACTTCACCGACATAGTACTCCAGGTAAAACCCCCTTCCTTCCCACACACACACACACAAAGACATATAAGTCCTGTCTCACGTCTTCGTCATTGTTCCTCTGCTTATGCAGGTTGATGACATTCGCCATGCCATCGCGATAGACTACGACCCGGTCGAGGGTTACGTCTATTGGACGGACGATGAGGTTCGGGCCATCCGGCGATCCCACATCGATGGCAGCAATGCCGTGATGCTGGTTACCACGGAGATCAACCACCCGGATGGTATAGCTGTGGACTGGGTGGCCAGAAACCTGTACTGGACCGACACTGGCACTGACCGGATTGAGGTACATCTTTACATTAGGGTTCGACTACTAACTACTGCTAACGAGGTACAATACCTATTATCATTTAAAACTTGAAATGACTGCTGACCGCTGTTGTGATGTACTTTAATATTGTTTGATAAATGGGAATGCAGTCCCTGTCAGGCCTCACTGTCTGTAGAATATAATATAGAGTAGCCCTGGACATCTTTGCAGCATGGCAATATTTCACTCATAATGGTATTTTGACAAAAATGTTGCCTTAAATCTCGTGTTGGTAATCTTGAGAAACCAGCAAGAATATGCTAGATTAAAAAATTATCCAACAGAAAAACCCAGACCAGTGTCGTCAACTCTTTTCCAAACAAAGTAGCTAGCAACGCTAGCTCCAAAAGTGGCTAAAGCTAGCAAGGAAGTTGGCAACACTGACAGCCTGTCTCTTCAGGCCTCCCGCAAAAGCCGCTCCCCCAAAATGATCACTACGAATAACCAACATGGCTACTGTAAGTACTCAGTAGACTTCTGGAAGACTCCAGTCAAGAGTTCACGCAGGCAGACCGGCTTATCCTTACAATCGGGCCAAATAAAAAAAAAAAATTCTCAGAGCATTTGATTTATTGATTGCTGTAAGGATGTAATGAGAATTTCAACAAATATAATAAAACATATTAATATAATATAATATGCAAATTTAGATGAATTGTTCAGCCCTATTCATAATAAAGAGAAAAAAAGACAACCAACCGTAAGTGAACAAACAGATCCGATGGTTATAAAGAAGGTTTTACTGCAAATATGTTGTATTTTAATATTGTATCATACTGTATTCCAGGTCACCAGGCTGAATGGAACCTCTCGGAAAATTTTGATATCTGAGAACCTGGATGAACCCAGAGCCATCGTCCTGGACCCTATTAATGGGTAAGTGTTGGTGTGTGTGTGTGTGTGTGTGTGTGTGTGTGTGTGTGTGTGTGTGTGTGTGTGTGTCTCTTCCGACTATACCTGGAATAAAAAAAGAGACTATCTATAGCCCTGCCTTCCATCAGAGAAAGAAAATACTTGGCATTATCAAGCAGCAACAACAACAACAACAACAAAAATTCAATTGCGTTCATTAAAAAAACTACAGGACATTACACAAAGTTTAGTAAAATCCAGAAATAAAGAGCGTGGAAATGCACATCATTTCCATGAGAATCTTCCTGAACTGAAATGTACAAACTCCAAATGTTAAAATGTTTAAAATGCACGATTGGTAAGCTCCATCTGGTCTCATCGCCTCGGCCTCTTTTCAGCTTCATGTACTGGACCGACTGGGGCGAGCATCCCAAGATCGAGCGGGCCAACCTGGATGGAACGGAGCGGTTGGTTCTGCTCAACAGCTCCCTCGGGTGGCCCAACGGACTGGCGATCGATTACGCGGCAGGAAAGCTGTACTGGGGGGACGCCAAGACCGACAAGATCGAGGTACGTCCACCGGCAGTCCACATGACGTCTGTGTAAGGTGTCACCAGCTCCTTCTCAGCCGGGAGGCCGAAAGGAAACGTGGGAAATCAGAGGTGGAATGAGGATAAACTGGGTGTGTGTGCGTGCATGTGTGTTTTCATGGTGACCCAATGGAATGTGGAGTTATGCAATAGCTGGACACCCTTGCGCACTATTGTGTAAGATTGTTGTCATCTGGCCCGGTCTCTACTGGTCCGTTGTGATCCGGCCTGTCTGGTCTGGTTTGGTATGGTCTGTGCAGGTCTAGTCCGACCTGTCGTACATTTCGCCCGCCGACAGATACTCTGAGTGTCAAGTTGCTGAATATTGAACTTTTGAATGATTGCTTCCAACTTGGTGAGACGAAGCAAAGAAGATGAGTTGGGGGCTCCAATAGAAAAATCAAATAATGATCCTTTGTTTTAAAATAGCATTTGGCCCTTTGGACTGACAATAAATCCCTGAAGGGGATGTCATGAATGATGGATGGCTGACCAAAAAAAACACGTAATGTCTGACGATGTCTAAGCGGCGATATTCCGGTTTTGGATAAGTAACGCTATTTCTATGACACCTGCCTGGCTGACTGTAAGGAGGAGCATGTTAAGGAATGGCTGCATTCCACCAGCTGTCATCCTGTCACTTAGTCGGTCCAGCACATCAATGTGCTGCATGTAAAACGGTTCACCGACTTTCCAGTCATTGAAAACACATGGAAATTGAGGAAAAAAAGTAAAATGTCCTGGAAAATCTGATTTCCTGAAAAATGATTTCAACATTCCCCTATTTTCCTTTGGCTGATTATGAACCTCAAGGCTATGTATCCGAGCGTTGAGTCATGTTCAGGACCATATTAACATTCAAATGGTAGTTTATGGACCAGAGTATTTTGGTTGTGTTGTGGAACACGTCACATGGTCACTTTCTTCCCAAACGGTGGAATAATGTTAAAGTTGGTTAGCATGTTTGGTTCAGTCGCTAAACGTAGACGTGCTTGCTCGCTTGTTTTGCCAGCAAAGGTTTAAGGTTTGTGTTTTAACTTTAGCTCGCAGCGATGGTTTCAAATGTGTGTTTGAGAGAGATGGATAATAACTAACTGGAAGTCGGGGTCGAACAATGAATGGGAGCCCAAAACACCGGCTAACGGTACTTTTTCACTTTGCTAGCATTGCCTCTTCCATTGCAATGCTGCATTGTTCATGTAAAGTGGACCATAGCAACTAGGTATTTAAAGTTCAGTGAAGATTGGTGCACTGACCTGAGCAACCGGGCAGGAGAGCGATATATGTTTCCAATATGTGTACGTGAGTTGCATTGAAGAGAAGACCACTTGGTCAGCTTGGAAAAAATAAATATATATATATATTATAGTACCTACACATTTCCAACTCTGTAGATATTTGTCTACATTGTGTCCCTCAGCTGAGGAAGCAGCAACAGTCACATTACAGCTCTGGAGCCCAGGAGGTGTCCACACCCACGAGGAGGACGGAGCGAGGTGGGGGTGGGGGTGGGGGTGGGGGTTTGTTGTTCTGGCTGCCCTTCCCCCCCTCTTCCCAAGACTTCTCTAGTTCCTTTAAAGCAGGTGTCCTCCATTCATTCTGTCAATATCACAAACTGTCTCTCGTTTGGGATATTACAATAACCAGAAGTCCCTCTCCTGCTCTTTTCTTCCCTCTGTTTTTTTCTTTTTGTCTCTTCCACTTTCAGCTTGTTACTACTCTTCGATCAGTATTCCATTCTCTTTCCATTTCTGTCTCCTCAGCATTTGCCTTCAATCTTTGTCTGCTCAGCGTTGTCGCCGATCTGTGATTTGGTGGTTGTTATGGCGCCCGCAGATTTGGACGAGTTTAACATGTTTTCATGGCAGCGGAGAGAAGAAGGGCGAACGCTAGTGCAGAATAGTGAATGCCTGAGCTTTCTGGCTGAATGCTCACCAATTGAAAAGGGGTGTCTCTCTCTCTCTCTCTTTCTCTCTCTGTCTCTCTCTCTCTCTCTTTGGGTGAAAGGACCCACCTCAAAGGGCTTTTTTTTTCACGTTTCAGCCTTGTTTTTATCCCGTTGAAAAGAAATTGCTGGGTGTGAAGACATTTCTATTGTATGTCTGCCTGCATCTCTCTATCTGTGTGTGTGTGTGTGTGTGTGTGTGTGTGTGTGTGTGTGTGTGTGTGTGTGTGTGTGTGTGTGTGTGTATAGTCTGATTTTGTTCCGTGTTTGTTGTGTGACACACATGTATGACGGCTCAGAAGACCCCACCGTAGGATTTTAAGCCATGTGTGCTGAATTTACACCTCAATGACACACTACACTCACCAGAAGTTGAGCTATACGGTAACTTCTTTGTTGTTTTGTCCAGTCTTTTCTTTATTAAGTGAATTGCTGAGATCTTGGAACACACCGACATTGTCCCGGTGGGGTGAAGGAACACGAGCATTCAGACGATCCGATTTAATTTGGTTCCGATTACGTTGGTGTTTTTTTGGCTGAATAAAAAATGGCTGACGGAACTCATCTTGTGGAGCGACGTGATCAACGGGGCTACTTGTGTCATCTCAGTGGTGTTTGGGACTCACCCATCTTATCAATGCTCATGTCTCCAGTCGGATCTGGAGCGCCCAGCTGATCGGTGGGCGGTTTGTTTACGTGACGCCTTGCTGTGAGGACGCGGCGTTCCTCTCGCTCAGTTCACCTCACGCTACGTTTCATTTGGACGAATCAGTGCTGCTTTCCCCTCCCCATGATCAATTATTAATTTCATATTTGTTAACGTGGTTAATAATGTGCTATGAAAAGTGTACAAGCAGCATGGTTTAAATGCGTAGCTTATTCTGCATCAGGTGATTGAAGAGCATTCTGACAGTTTGACTTTGGCCTCACTTGAACTTGACGTGTCCCGTCGGTCCATGTGTGTGTTTACAAACCGGTCCATGACGTTAGTTTGTAGTCGGAGGTTACAGACGAAACAGAATAGGGTATGTTAACAGCTGAGAGAATAAAATGTCACACGGACACCTGGAATGTTTAAAAGAAAATGACTATTGGCTACACTGACTACACTTTGTGCTTTTGATGGTTCTCAAATGTGACTTTTCATTGATTATTTTCTTGGTCTCACTTCCCAGTCAATAGAACATGTTTGGGTTTCTGAGTGTTGTCTGATGGTATGAATATATCTTTAACATATCATATTATTATTTACTGTATGAGTGGCGTGTGCGTGCTCGAAGCGAGTCTGCCAAACAACCTCAAAACTGAACAGCGCCCAGCATTTTACCTTTTGAAAGGAAGAAGAGAGAGAATGATAAATGACTGAGCCAGACTGAAGACTTTGTCCAAGAACACTGGAGGAATGCTCCCCCCCCCTCTCTCTCTTTCTCCCTCTATGTTTTCAAGCCTTTTTTTTTTTAAAGAAATCTGACTCCCCCTCTGGAACCTCCCACCCCTCCCCCTCCTCTGTGGAAAAAAACCCTCTGAAGTTACCGCACCCCCCCTGCCACCGCCGCCACCTCCTTCTAAAAAGGAGTGTGTGTGCGCGCATGAATGTGTTTGAGAGTGTTAACCGCTTTGACTGATGTGTTGCTTTCGCTGCGCGCACACACACACACACACACACACACACACACACACACACACACACACACACACACACAAAACGGCTGCTTTGTTGTGATTATGCAGATTGACCGTGTGTAGTGCCATTCAATCACACTGCGAGGCCATATGGTAACTGTGTGTGTGTGTGTGTGTGTGTGTGTGTGTGTGTGTGTGTGTGTGTGTGTGTGTGTGAGAGGTGGAGCTCAGGGAGGTGTGTATATGGTGGAATTTCCCCTGCTTAAGGCCCTGCACCTTGACTCAATAGCTAGTCTTCTTGCCTGTGTCTTGTTTCTGTAACCGTCCAGCTAAATGTCTCTACAACACCAACGTAGATGTACCAACCAGCTACATTTACTCAAGTACTCTATAAGTATCATTTTGAGGCACTGTACTTGAGTTTATGGTGTTTTTACTTGTACCCCACTGCATTTCAGAGGGGAATATTGTACTTTTTACTATATATATCTGACAGTTGTTTTTGTAACTACAAGAGTAAAATGCACTTCCACATGAATGCATCGATAGCAGCAATTGATTCATAAACTTTCCATATTGGTACTTTATTATGTTTTTCTGTGAATAAGATTTGGAATGCAGGACTTTCATTTGGGGGCCCATCAGAGATCAACGCACTGCAACTAAAGAAAACACATGCGAATAGACGAAACACCATCAAATGAAGAAAAGATCTTCCCCGACACACATGCATCATAACCAAACACACTGCAGATATAGAAAACACAACCCAATACAGAACTGTACTGTAAATTCAGACATGAATATACTGTAAATTCAACATAAAACGTACAGTTATATATTTGTACTTAATAACATTTTCTAGTTTTTGTATTTCACTTGGCATTTTTGTAGTCATTGAAAATATGAAATAGTGGTTTATAAAAATAAAATCTGGAATTCTCACCCTGCTGACATTATGATATTCTACATGAAAGCACGGCTGCTATATGCCGCATGCTATTTTAATAAAAAACGTGTTGACAGTATAATCTGATTTAATCAGAACTTCTCAACAGGGCAGACCTGACAACATATTTAACCCAAGTTATTACTAGCATTTGTACGCTGTACCCAGTATTAGGATTTAAAACTTGAGGTTTTCACAACACATGTAGGTGCTGTAACTGACAGGTATTAGGGAGTTCTGACAGCAGAGACGAGCCAGGAGCAGCAAGAATGATGCTCTGAGGACCTCCAACCCCACAATGAGATCCTGCACCACGAATACCAGACATCGCTCCGACAAATAGAGAACCAGAAAAAGAAAAACAAGGCAGACAGGGAGGCCACCAGTCCACGAATAGTAACTCTTAAAGATGGGATTCTGGGGCTCAACTCAAAGCGTCAAGATGGAAATGTATCTACAAGACGGAGGCCACGAGGCAAAAAATACGATACCCTGCAACGAGAAAATGAGGAGCACAGATTAAACCTCCAAGGGGAAAAATCTCCGCGAGTGCAGGAGCAGCTGAGGGCCTCAGAGATGGAGCAGAAACATCTGAGGGAAGACTTGGACAAAACGTTGCACATGAAGCAGGCGCCCCGTGGCGGTGAAACGGGGTGGCCGAGCCGCCTCCACAGCACAGAGGAAAGGTTCCAGGCCCTCACGGTTCAGAACAAGGTGGCGTGCCAGGAAAATTCTGCTCTGCTTCGTCAGATCCCGGAGCTGAGCGGGGGACGCTTCGGGTGGAGAATAGCTCATTTCTTCAGCAGCAGCTGCTGACCGCTCAGGGCGGGGACGAGCTCCGCGACCGGGTGGACGCACTCCAAGTTCTGCTGCAGCCGAAGACCAGGGAGAACGAGACCCTCCGATCCAAAATCCAGTCCTTGAAACTCGAGGTGGTCAATGGCGAGAAGCCGGGTGGACATTATCTCACCTTTCTGGATGGTTGTCGCGTCTCGTCAAAGAGGCCACAGAACTCCCCCTATGTTTTACCTCGAAAACAACCGTTACGGGAAGATCGATAGCATCCAACAGCAGTTAGCACTGCTGCCCAACTTTTGATACACATTGAGAAGTTGAAAAAATACCATCCGCTAAGAGAGGTGGAGCGGTCTTCTTCCAATCGAAAGAAACATGGGGATGGCCCCTTAAACTGTGAAACGTTCTACACATGGTAAAGTTCTCATTCAAGGGCACATCTTCTTAATATTGCCTGTGTGTATTTCTCCATGGATTGAGTTTTTTGATACTTGAACAGTGTTTTTAAAACAGTTAGACCGTCTTTATAATGAACAAATATGTGAAAACAGCTGATTCCAAACATCCTCTTGAGCTCAGCTTCAAAAGAGTTCCAGCAGGAAACGGTTACAGAATTCAGCTAAGAGGTTAAGGGGTTATCATACAGTTCTGGTCATCATTATTGGCACCAATGAAATGTAAGTACATCATGTAGAATATCTCTAAATAAATCTAGTGAAACAACAGTGAATCGGTGGAGCGAGATGGTTGGTGGTGATCTGTGAAGGAACACTATGTGAGACGTCCAAAGAGCTGGAGGCTGACCTGGAACAATCTGGAGTTGTGGTTTCAACACGGACCGTACGCGGCACACTAAACAAAGAAGGGCTTTATGGGACGAAGGCCGAGGAAGACCCCACTGCTGAAAAGAGCTAAAAAGGAACGACTGATCTTCGCCAAAGAGTACCTGGATAAACCACAATCCTTCTTGGCAAATGTTCCGTGGACAGACGAAACCAAAATATAGCTTTTTGGCAATACAGACCAGTTTTTAGACGACCAAATAAAGCTTATACGGGAAAGAACACCCTACCTACAGTTAAGCATGGTGGAGGATCCCTAATGCTGTGGGGCTGCTATGCTGAGGCCGGAGGCCGAGACCATATCGAAGGACTCATGAAATCAAATGATTACCAAGGGATTTCACAGCGAGATTTGCTACTCAGCGTAAGAAAACTGGGTTTGGGTCGAAGATCATGGGTTCCATAGCACAATCAACACATACAAAAGCAAGGAAAAGGAGAAAAGAAATGGACTGGTTTAAACAGGCCAGCAATGACTCCTGATCTCAATCCCATCGAACATCTTTAGAGAGATCTGAAATCTGCCACTGGGGAAAGGAATCCTGCAAACCTTCAAGAGCTGGAACAATTGGCAAAGGCAAAGTGAAAATAACTACAAGCTGACAGGTGCAAGATGCTTCTCGATGGCTACAAGAAATGTTTGGAGGCAGTTATCGTTGCCAAAGGGCGTGCAAGCAAATATTCACAAAGGGCGCCTTTTTTTACTCGCCATTTCACATTTTCCATTTCTTCTTTGAAATCACCACATGCACGCTGAAGAATAATGTTTTTACTTTGGACATCCGACTCAAATATTCTGCTGATACAAATGTGGTGCATTTCAATTTATCTCTGAAGATATTTTACAGGTTATGCAAATAATTCACGGTATGCCAATAACGGTGACCAGAGCGTTAACACCACCACGACTATTTTGCAGTACTATGTGAACTATGAATATGATGTACACTGCATGACAGTATGACCACATGACTATGACTGCAGAAGAACATGAGAACATATACTGTAAATAGGAGAAAGGGCACGAAGGATAAGCCCTCTGCAAATGTGATATAGATGTTGACTTTTCCCTTTCATCGCGTCTCTTGAAACAACAGCGAAGATCTGTGCTTTGGTTGGCTGCCTGGCAAACGGCGCTGAGCTGAATGGATCAATTAGATAAAAGATCGGAACGCAGTTTTGTGTGGACGTCGGCCTCCGAGTGGCTCTGTGCTGCCCCGGAGCTTTGTCCCCCCTGAGGGCCGTGAAAGACGATTTGAGGCGGCTTTGTGAAGCGACGGGGCTTCTCTTTAAAACACTTGCAGCGGTAATAATGGAGCGGGCAAACACACACACACACACACACACACACACACACACACACACACACACACACACACACACACACACACACACACACACGGGCTCCAACTCCCCTGAGAGGCAGCAAGCAAACTAAGTTGTCTGTTCACTGGTTTGATCAACCACCTGGAGATGCTTGATGGATGTATGAAGATATATATATATATATATATATATATATATACCAGCTCTGCTATGCTTAGCTATAGTTCACTCTATTGGTATGTGCTATTTGGATCGTATATGACATAGTGAGTTTATAGCATGTGTTCATTATTGTTAGCATTATTGTAATTTAATATGATGCTCATTCCAAGGTCGAGCTTGTTGGAGTTTTTCGTGGCCCTGAACCGGTTTCTGAGGCTTTTGATAAAGAGAGGCAAAGTCCCGCCCCTTCCAGTGTTCCCCCCCACGGGACCTTATTTCAGAAAAGAAGCAAAAGAATGAGCGAGACCCAGTTGTTGGGTCACTTGCGCGACTTTTGGATGCGACTAATAACGTATTTCCACGGTCTTATACCGTTATACTTTTTAGAACAAATGAGACTTTGTTGACGGTCATAATTATCTCTTAAATTGAAAAACATCATATGTGTAATTCATGGCACAATTCAAATGGTACCCAAAAAGTGATTAGTCTTTTGCCTTTGACTACCGTACATATTTTTCCCGAAATAAGGTCCCAAGTCATCTATGTACAAAAAATCCATCTTACAAAACATGAAAACATCAAAATAGCATTAAAACATTAAAAACCACATGAATACTATTAAGTGCTGGGTTTTGTATCGGAGTGATGAGATCTTACAGATCGTGTCCGCCTCTTGAACATGACTAACTTCATAATCTATAGAGCGGTATAGCATCAGACACACCAATGTCACACACTGTCCTCTTTCAAGCCCCGTAACTATCAACCTGCACGTTGGGAGGTTTTTCATTTCTCCCGATCGTGACGTGACGACCGATTGCTCCTCCGACGCCGCTCCGTTAGAGAAATAGCAGAAACACCTGCTGTTGCTCAGAGTTTCCACGGCATCCTGCCAGCTCTCCATCCTCCCCGTTTCTTCCTTCCTGTTTCCCTCCGTCCCGCTCTGTTACCAACAGTGACAGTAGCTGCATGTCTCATTTCCTCTGGGAGCCTCTGGCCCACATCTGTGTGTGTGTGTGTGTGTTGTGGCCGATCTCGTGTCTCGTATTAGGATGGTAATATTGTGGTCTGATGAAGCGCTGTTGTCGTGAGCATGCCATGGTGGCTGCTAGCCCTCAGACGTGTGTGTTTGTTTCCTCTGCGTCCTGTGTGGACGAGACGCACGATAGAGGTCGAGTCAACTCATCTTCTACGCGACGACCGCTTAAAACGGCCTTACTAATGACAACACTGTCATTTGCATGTACTACCCATTCATTTTTAATAACCTCTACTACATCACTTTTATTCATATCATGATGAGTTTAGTCATATTTGTCCAAGTAAAACAAAAATAAGTATAAAGGGAAGTCATCTTAAAGCTACCACAAGGAACTTTCAACTGTGGCTTTTGGCGGCCCCTGTGGACAAAAGCGGTAGTGTTTACCGAGCGCCAGAGTCCCTTTTAGAAAAGCTCTGACAGTCCGCCCCGCCCCGGTCAGTCCTGGTTCTCTAGTCTCTCCAGCGTGGCGTCGGCTCCCAGCGGGGCGGGGCGGAGCAGCGGGGCGGAGCAGCGGGGCGGAGCAGCGGGGCGGCGCTCTGAGTGTGCTCCCTCCCTTAAAGGGGACATGTCTTACCTGTACACCAGATGACGTGGTGTTGAAAGAGCAACTTAGCGCCCAATTTGAACTTGCATTCTGAACTCTGATACGACCCCCCTCCTCC
This sequence comes from Ophiodon elongatus, assembly GCA_016806645.1. NCBI lineage: Eukaryota > Metazoa > Chordata > Actinopteri > Perciformes > Hexagrammidae > Ophiodon > Ophiodon elongatus. The sequence continues at coordinate 878,358 of JACSYO010000401.1, forward strand.
CAGTATTACTACTAATGTAGTACTTCTAAAGCTGCTACTCTCAGTTGCATGCTTGCAGTCTTTCCATACCCTGCACTGTTGACAGTTGACTGCTATTTATATATCAGGTGGTTGGGGGGGTGGGGTGGGGTATAGGGACGGGTGGGTGTGAACGTGACAGTCTTGTAAGTCAGGGAAAAGGGGGTGGGGGGGTCTCAGGGTATGTCATTGATATTTATCAGAGTTTTTGGCTAGTTTACCAGGAAAAAGAAAAATATCAATAGAACTGTATATAGAATGGGAGCAGGATCGATACATAGTTCAACCATGTGACTGTACATGTCATTTACTAAATCTTGGGCATTTAATCTTATACTGCTCTTTATAGATGAGGTGATACAACAACAAGTGGTATGTTGGACAGGACAGGAAAGTCTTGGAATTTAGGAACTTCTGCATTGTTAGCATTTAAATGTTAGCGATAGATTACTGTGTGGCCAAAAAGCAAACTGAGCTCAGTGGTGGCGGTTATGATCAGCTTCTTCTTGGATGACTTGAGTGTATCATCCGTCAGACATTACTCTCCGGTTGCACATTCCTGAGAAATTCCTCCATTATTAAACACCCACACACATGAGTAAACACTCCCAGGGTGTCTTTACGTTCTCTGTTTGCTTGTGTAGGAAACTGATAGCAGCGCTGTGTGTTTATGGGTGTGTGTCATGAATGTGTGTGTTCTCACCACGGACCAGCACAGTTCAGGTTTAAGGTCGGGTAACCGATACGTTTCCAGTTGGATTCCTATTTGATCAACTAAAGTGTTTCCATTTGCCCCGTTGATAATATTTCCACGGTTTGATACGACACGTTGAAATTAAAACTAACAGGAAAGATCTCAGTGTGAGAAGCCGGGTGTAATACATAACTCATACTGCATGTAATCTAAGTCTGTGGCACCAAAGCTGTCGCGGTGCAAACAGGAACTGCTAGTAGATAATGTAGCATTTATTTATTTCCCCCTGACGCAGATATGCATACAAAATGTTCTACATCTGTTTGTTGCTGGAACGATGGCAATGAATCCAATAATCGATCGACAGAAAATGAATAAGCAACAATTTTAGTAATGGGATAATCATTTGGATGGATGGACAAATGGAGGGATGGATGGATGAGTAGGTGGGTGGAAAGATGAATGGATGGATGGATGGACAGATGATGGATGGATGGTTGGACGGATGGACAGATGATGGATGGATGGAGGATGGATGGAAAATGGATGGATGGATGGACAGATGATGGATGGATGGATGGACGGATGGATGGATAATGGATGGACGGATGATGGATTGATGGATTGATGGATGGATGGATAGATGTACAAGTTATTGTCAGCAGGTTATCCATGCATTACATAGGAGCTGTACATATACATATCAACACTAGAGAAATATAAAGAATAGGTTCGTATACATTTTGAATATACCAGTCGACAGCAACTGCAAAATCAAATATTTAGGAAAACAATATACTATATTACATTAGACATAAGTGTGCAAATTTGTTGCAGTTTTTCTTTGGTTGAGAGAATAGCGATGTGAAAATTCACCATGTCCAGGTTATTGAAGGAAATTTCCATGAATTTACAAAAGTACTTCAGAAAAACATGAAAAGCATTGTCTGGTTTGCTGCTTCATATCATTGTGAACCAAACGTCGTCACGGCTCAGTGAAGTGTTTTCACTTCCATCTTACTTTCCCACATTTTAACGACTCAACAAATCTCAAAGAGTCGTCGACGCACACAAAGAATGAAAACCGTCTTTAGTTGCAGCCCTGTATCAGTTCTCTGTGAAGCCTCTCAGAGCTCGACATGAGGTGCTTTTCCACCGCTGAAGTCAGGTGAGAATGGGAATGACAGTGAATGAGCCGAGGCCAGATCGGAGCTCAGCATATGGACGCACACAGTAAGCGGTCAAAGCATTTCGGGTCTTTTCTGTGCTGAAACACTGTGCGACCCTCCCGCGTCCCGCAGGACTCCATTCATCCCGCGTGTTTCATTATGTCCATCAGAGGACAGCGTATGTGAACTGTCCCGCGACGGTCATGACTTCTCCCTGCGTGTCCGATGAGACCTTTGTTGCTTTTCTGTTTGCTCGCTTTTTTCTTCTTTTTCTTCTTCTTCTTCTTCTTCTTCTTCTTTTTGCCCCCGTGTCCATCAAGAAATGAGACGTTCTCACACCCAAAATGAAAAAAAAGCACTGGGGGAGAAAGGAAGAAGGAAAAAAAACAAATCACACTCCCAGTGCATAATTCTTCCTGAAAAAAAGGCCAGCGCAGAGAAAGAGGCGAGCAGAGAGAGGAGGAGAGGGCAGAGAAAGGGAGTCTCTCTGCCATCTTTTCACTGGGATGGCCATGTCTAATTGTGTCACGGTGATAAATGAATGGCTTTTTTGTGGAGGGGTCAGGAACCTCCCTCAGATCAGAGGCCCATCAAAGTGAATGCTTTATTTTTATTTTTTTCCTCCTGTTTGCTCGCCCCCTACCCCCTGAATGGATATTTAAATGAGCATTCGGTCAACAGATAGCTGGAAGCAGCGCGCCCCATCACAGCAACAGCACTAATTCTGATTCTGCTCTCTTCACGGTCGGGATGTTATCTTCACAGCAACGAGAGAGTGCAGCGTTTATACTCGATGGCCAGATGAAATGTAAAAGCCGAGGCATGTTGGAGCAAGACGTTCCATCCGTTGTCTCTGGAGCGACAAGTTCTACTACTACTACGCTGTACCTGAGGCCTTTCTGATACTGGTATCAGTATCTTTGTCAACTTTGTTAATGCACAAGTAACAGACATGTGAACCAGCTGTACTGTAGATGGCTGTAGAGGCCATTTGTTGTAAGTCACGATCCGATATCATCACGATACCTCAGTCAGGACACGATGCGAGGGGGTCGTAGTCAGCGCACCCTCCGTCTCTATGGTCACGGTGTAAACAGCAGAATGACCCTGTTCAACGTAATCCACTGGAGACGCAGTGTGTTACTGGATGAGCAAAGCGTCTGAACTCCTACTGCGTGAGCCCGACCACAGCCAGAACCATCCCACCATCAGGGCATCCGTCTCTCATTCCTTGTGCTTTAATGTTGGGACGGCGGGTTGGGTCGGGGGGGGCGGGGGGCTGTTATCTTAATCCTTGGCTCACGAAACCAACAGGGCGTTTTACCTGCTACACACCGCACAGCACCAAACTCTTTTCCAAGCATTCGTTTTCTTTACGTATCCGTTTGTCGTGCACAGAGTGTCACAAACAGTCTGGCAGAATTCCTTTTCCCACTTGTGAAATCTCTGGCATGGCATGCTGAAGAATTTCAGGCAGCGCGTGGCAAACGCACACACACACACACACACACACACACACACACACACACACACACACACACACACAGACCGTGGCGCGGGCTGCGGATGACTGTAGTGCGTCTAAAATAAAAGCGCGCGTCTATTTCAGTCGACGGCGGTCCAGTAATAGCACGGGGCGGTGAGGAGGAGGGCCGGACACCAGTTCTAATTGCAGCCTTGTCAATTGCAGCTCTCACTTTCGGCTTGTAGAAACACACACACACGCTCGCACGCACACACACACACACACACACACACACACACACACACACACACACACACACACAGCGGGGGGTTTGCTGGCAGCGGTGGCTGTATCAGTTTTCACCAGCCTAGTAATAGATGCCTTGTGACTGATATGTGCACACACTCACACACACACACACACACACACACACACACACACACACACAAACACACACACACACACACACACACACTCGCACGTAAACATATGCAGAACAGAGGGTTGTGAGGAATTGTGGGTTTTGCATTTATGTGTGTGTCGGTGTGTAATTAGCAACAACATTTCTGGTGAACAAAATCTTGTCTCTCCATCTGTTACTGACAATAGTTTCCATTCACATTTTTTTTTATATGCGCATTTTGAAAAATGGCGTTAGAAAAGCTGTACAAATTTGATGAAACTTCCCTCAGTTCGGAGGGTGGTCTTCGTTGAAAAAGAGTGTGATTAATAAATTCTGACGTAGCCAACATTTAACTCACACGCTGAACTCAGCTGTTTCTGCTTCCAAGATATATATTTATATTGTCTTGAACAATTTAAAACTTACCCAGTTGAAACAAATTCCTGAAGACCTCTCACCATTTTTTTGGCTGGTTAGACGGCCAAGCCAACCTCTACTTCTTCCTCTGCTCTTGTTTGCTGGTGGATGACAGCCATGTGTAGCCTACAGCGCCAACTACTGACCAAACTACCCTGTAGGCGCGTCTACATGTGAAACACGCATAATGCGCATTTCTCTCCTCCCGTCCTGGTTTCATTCTGCATTTTCATCTGCTCAGTCGACGTCCAGAGTTTCTTTCAAAGCTGCTACGAGGAACTTTCATTTATGTTGATTCTGGCGACCCCTGTGGATGAAAAGCGTAGTGTTTCCGAGGACCAGAGTCCCTTTAGGAAAGCTCTCATTTAACAGCAGCAGTCTGATACCTGCAGTCCTGGTTCTCCCGTGCCTCCCTTTCCTCCAGCGGGGCCCAGCAATACGGCCTGGGGCCTCCAGCAGCGCGGTGTTTGTGTTGGCTCCCAGCGGGGGAGCCGAGGAGTTGAGGAGCAGAGGAGCAGAGAGGAGAAGATCTACTTGTGGTCGGAGGAGCTGCTGCCGGGCGCTGAGCTCTCCTTCTCCCTCACAGGTGAAGCCGTATCTGAGTCTATCGGTGGTGGACTGGTCTCTGCTGGAGGCCCCTCCAGAGTCTGAGCTGAAGGAGTTTCTGGGGGACCTGCATCATTTCCTCAGATTTCACCAGAATCCAACCCGCTGGCTGATGACGAGCGTTAAGACTCTTAATGCTGACGGTCTCGTTTACTGACGTCGGTCATACAGAGGATCAGTATCCAACTGAGACATTTTTATAACCAGTTAAAAGTTCCTCACTGTCACTTTAAGAAAGAACACCCGGAGATAAGAGTTCTCCTCCTGTTCAATGCTCTTTAGATCTGATGGGTGATGGGTGATGGGTGAAAGCTGTATGTTAATGACCACCACTGAATAAGGGGCCGTTGTTGTAGAAATATGGGAACCAACTCAAACTTGTGGCTTCCCGGAACCTGAATTTTTAAGAAGCCTTGCGAGGGCTTTCGTCGTGGGCTCCTCCTCGTGTTTCCACTGTATTTTTACGAACGGCTCATGACTACGTCATTGTTCTGGGCTTTTGGTATGCAAGCGAAGCCAGCGGCTGTGGAACAGACCCCGATGAGGAGGTGTTGTTGGTCTTCTTACATGGGTTTGCTGAATCCAGGAACCTGCCAACACTGTGATTCCAGTCTGCTCCGCTGTGTGCACTGGGACACTGCTGACATTTAAGAAGCTGGAAACATCAAAAGTTAGATATTTTAGGCATGAATTGATTATTAAGCTGGCGGCCCATTCATTAACTGATTCACAAGTTTCCTGTTTCTGAAAAAAAATCTTTATGCCACGGATGTGTTGTCCAGTTGGTGGATTTCTAAATGTGTGTTTTGCCATTTTTAGTCATTCAGATGTGAGTCTGTGTTGTCAAAGTGAAGTTGTGTTCCTCGTGTTCCTCGGGTTCCACGTGTTCCTCGGGTTCCTCGGGGCGGCCTGGACGAGTCGACGCGCTGCACATTAAGAAAACCTAAACAAACGGAGCAACATCTTCACCGACGACACCTTTGATTCATTAATACAGATATCTGCTGTTCACACAGCGTCAGCCTTTTGCTTATCATCGTAATGATATTTGGATCGTGCGATCACAATATCCGATTGTAATAACTCCGATGACAAACCACGGCAACAACACGCGTCTCCCGGCCTCGCGCGTCACCCTTTAGCGTCCCCTGGAAACAGTATTGGTTGCAGCGGGTTTCTTTTCTTCCTCTCCTCGTACTGCGCGTGTCGCATCGAGCTCAGGCTGAAGGTCGGCAGCATCCCGGTCCTCCGGACTGTCCATTCACGCGGAGACAAACTCAATATGCTTCCAAATAATCACGTTCTCAATTTGTATTCACACTTCTCTCGCCGTGGGGCTTCTTGTGATCTGTGATCTATGTTCATGTCAAAGTGGGTGGAATTCCCCCTTCACCTTTCAGCTGGCGCTTCCATTCTTTGGTCCCGCTCTGTGGATGTTTCTGGACACATTTGGACACACAGCTTCCCGGGGAGTTCCCGTTTTTTCACTTTTTTTTGCCTCATCAGACCGTTTCTCCCTCCATCCTGTTTCCTGCGGCTCTCCTCTTCCCTTTCCAACGCTTCTTAACCTCCGTATCATATGTGCTCTATCACTCCCTGGATGGAAATGGATCCCCCCTCCCTCTGGGAGGTCAACGATCAGGGTCAGCTACGGAATAGCAAACAAGGACATTTAAGTAAAGTTGTCATTAGAGGAAGTGTTTTACTTTTCTTGTAACTGTTATGTTCCACAGTAGCTTTGAACGTGACGAATGTGTTTCACGTGCACTCTAGCCTTGGCAAAAGCTCTGAAAGTGTCCCCGTCTTCCGTCCCAGGTGATCAATGTGGACGGCAGTAACAGGCAGACTCTGCTGGAGGACAAGCTGCCCCACATCTTCGGCTTCACCCTGCTGGGGGACTACATCTACTGGACGGACTGGCAGAGGCGCAGCATCGAGAGGGTCCACAAGGCCACGGCCGTGCGAGAGATCATCATCGACCAGCTGCCGGATCTGATGGGGCTGAAGGCCACCAAAGTGACAGAGACGCACGGTAAGAGGAGACCGGGGGGGAAAGAGAGATTTACCTAACAGCCGTGAACCGAGAACGAGAGGAAAAGGTTTGTGAACATGAGCACTGAAGCTTTGCTCCGCCCCCAGGTACAAACGGCTGTGCGGAGGATAACGGCGGATGCAGCCACCTGTGTTTCTGGTGCCGGCAGGCCGTCAGCTGTGCCTGCCCCATGGGGATGGAGCTGCTCTCAGACCTGCAGACCTGTGTGGTGCCCGAGGCCTTCCTGCTCTTCACCAACAGGTACGCCTACCCGTCCACCTGCAGTAGGGCTCGGTGTTCTACTGGGTCTGTTCCCCGCTTCCGGTACAGATGACACTCATGTTGCCACAAAAGGCCAAACTATTTTTATTATGTATCGCATCAATGTCTACTTTATGGCTACTTTCTCATCAATGAACACAAGCGGTCAGATAAATCTGAACTCTGAACCTTTTTATTTGCAAAGTGCCATAAAGAAATGAGATCACAACAGACCATCATATAAAAAGCTGCATCTATTAAGATCAGTATCTGTGTGAGCCATCACGATTACAAAAACATAAATCCTGCAGTGCATTACAAGTGTGCTGTTATCTACAAAGAGAAGGTTTTCACATAGCAGCTCTAACAGGGCACTTCCTGAATGTCTATGGCCTTATACACTGCATTAATCATCTCGTTAGTTAGTTAGTTATTTAGTTACTTTTCCGTACCCGTAGCTCTTCTCCTCTTACTTAGTTCCGGGCGCAGCGTCTCCTGGCAGGTTTACCAACACCAGGGTTGACTTTCAGCCTGCATTTAGACCTGGTCTAATGGGTGTTGGGACTCAGACGGCTCTTGGTCTGACTGTTACAACATGTTTTCTGTTGTTCTCATGCACGTCTGATACGCGTCTAATTTGATCCATCGAGCTTTCTGCATTAGGACGAGCATATTCTTAGACCCCCAAACAGAAAGAGTCGCAGGCGTCATAGCAACAGCCTAGACACATTGATTTGTTGACACACCAACAGACGTGTGGTGCATTGTTTATGTTTTTACATTGGTTTAGGTAACAACCAGTGGGACAGAACATGATTAACGTCTATGTGTTATATATTATATATGTATTTATATCAATCGTTGGGACTCGGGACACCCAACTTGAAGTTGGGACGGTCCCAGACAAAGCAAGGCGTCTGGTCGCTGTGATCTACACAGACCGCCTAACAGCGCGACTGGAACTCTTAGTCTATTTTCTTCTGTTTTAGGGACGTAACTATAGTGATTGTTGGGCCAAAGTGCGGGTGGCCTACACTCAATGCTGTGCCTGAACACATCCTGTGTGGACACAGACAGACTGAGGCTGCTCTGCTGACGTGCTGCTCACGCTGCTTTGCCGTGTTACATCGTTATATCATATCTAGCTCAACTCCATAAGTCAAAAGTATGAAGGGTATTCACCGTTTTGTTTTATGTTTCTTTAACTCTTTCGTCGTCTCATCCTTGACTTGGTTTCAACTTCTGTTTCATCTTTAGCGCCTTCGCCTGCAGCCCGGCCCTTTTCATGACCCCCAACAGCAATACATGTGCATGAAAACTGAATGAATTGGTGTCGGTGAGGTCCTGACTCGCATTAAATGTGCAAAATGCAATGTTTTTCCCCTCAGGGACAACATCAGGAGTATCTCTCTGGGAACCAACAGCAACGACGTGCCCATTCCTCTGACGGGAGTTAAAGAGGCCTCCGCTCTCGACTTCGATGTCTCTGAAAGGAGAATATACTGGACAGACATACAGGCCAAGGTGGGCTGGAGGAATGGACTGATGGTTGAGGGGGAATTCAAGTCAAACACAAATCATGGGATGGTATTCAAAGGTCCAGTGTGTAGGATTCGGGGGGATCTATTGGCAGAAATTGAATATAACATCAGTGAATATGTAGAGATGCCCTCTCTTTGTCCATTCTCTGACTAATCGGTCGTTTTAGTTTTACTTCTAAGACTTCTTCTTCATGACTTTGAATTGAACCCTCACTCCTCCCTCCTTCTCTCAGACCATCAGCAGAGCGTATATGAACGGCAGCTCTGTAGAACACGTCATAGAGTTCGGCCTGGACTACCCAGAAGGCATGGCCGTCGACTGGATGGGTCGCAACATCTACTGGGCGGATACGGGCACCAACCGCATCGAGGTGGCCCGGCTGGACGGCCAATACCGGCAGGTTCTGGTCTGTAAGGATCTGGACAACCCGCGCTCGCTGGACAACCCCCGATCACTGGCGCTGGACCCGGCCAATGGGTAGGAATGGGAACTGACACATTTAGGGGCCATGTTGTTGTTGTTTTTTGTGGTGCCCCTTAAATTCATTGTTGTCAATGTAAACACATGAGAGCAACACCGTTGCCCTAGTGTTCCCAAGCCAGGCGACGGCTGCGTCCCAAGATTTCAAAAATAAATTGTCCGACTTTTGGAACGCTGCATATCGTGTGACAAGGAACAACCAATCACAGCTGGCAGGAATCTTTTCTTTCTCCTGTAAAAAAAAAATTCTACGGTAAATAAATGTGAGGAGAAGGACTAACCGGAGCTCTACTATCCGTCCCACTCAATATTTAAGCTGCTTTGCTAAATTATGCACACGCAAAAAATTGACAGCCTGGTCTTTCGGCTTCTCTCGCGTATTGTTAACTTGCTCCTCCACCTCCAACATGGACGAGTGCGTTCAGCACAGTGCGGAACACTTTCAATAAGAACAGTTCGTGGTGCAGCTCCGCTGGAAGTGAGTCACCTGGGTTAGCTGGAGGTCCGCATCTCTCAAAGGGTACGAGCTGGTGCCAATGACTTCATGTAGCGTGTCTCTTCACTCCGTCTGAGGCAGTGATGTCACAGCGTTGGTATGTAGGTACAACAGCCAGCGTCCTGCTTCGCCCCCCCGATAACCGCCAGCCAAGGGAGGGATGATGCTGATCCTGTTTGGTATAATCACTGTTAGTCCTCGGCCAAACCACCTCGAGACACTCTCATTCGTGTGTGTGTGTGTGTGTGTGTGTGCGCGCGTTTGCGTTAGGTACCTGTGCCAGCGTGTCAAGTTCCCTAACACATGTCAATCACTCGGCGGCATCTCGATGATGTAATTGGCGCAGGGCTGTCAACACGCGCGCCCGCGGGGCATCTGATGTCATTCTATGACCACATACTCATGCTGGCACGTTAATGAAGACAAGTTCGTCTCCTTTCATGGAAGTTAACAAAACAAACGTTACAAAGTGGAAACAGGTTCTTACTCTGGAATAGATGATCCTATCAAACACTGTATCAGGGGGGAAAATAACGATTTTAGGGAAGCGACCGTAACCCTTCTAGAAGTCTTTGTGCATTTTGTCCCGGGCTCAAGTGACGATTTGTCTCCGCAGCTACATGTACTGGACGGAGTGGGGGGGGCGGCCTCGTATAGCCAGAGCCTACATGGATGGCAGCACCGTCACAACCCTGGTGGACAAAGTGGGCCGGGCCAACGGACTGACCATCGACTACGTAGACCACCGACTCTACTGGACGGACCTGGACACGTGCATGATCGAAAGCACCAACATGCAAGGTTCGGACCCCCGCGCCGACAACCAGTCACCGTGCACAGGCCACGGGATTGTTACAGAAAACTATCTGTGTGGCAAACAAAGGTTTATGGTACCGCAGCAGGATCATCTCCACTGATGAACACCACTTCTCGTGAATGCAATCGCTAGAAGTAAAAAGCTAAAGTTGGGCGACAAACAAACTGCACCACGGTCACATGACTTCACGTCTCCGCCACAAGGCTGAAGGAGGACTGGTTTGTAGTCTCATTTGTTAGCAACCTTGTGAAAGACGCGTAAAAGCTTCACAATTCAGGAGAGGAGTATTTACTGACATATTTTATATCATAATATAAAACCTTAATATCTCTTCAGCTTGCGTGAACCACAGACCTTATGACAGACATCGAACCAAAGACACACATTCAAACGAGGGAACCAGAATGCTGCCTCATATCTGGATTCTAGGACTCATTCCTGCAACACTGAAGATATCAAATTTAGATAATAAACACACGCACAGTGGTGGGTGCTGCTTGCCCTTATGTTAACGTTGTTGTCACTGCACACTTATGGCACACACTTTGAATTAACATTGAAAATGAACCCGGTGGCAGAATGTTTGTTTCTCTAGGATCCTTTATAACCCTTAAAGAATACGTTGGATTACATTCTAGTTTGGTTATGATGGCAATAAGTTGGCCTCAGTTATAAACCGTATAGAGTTTAGAGCTCATCCACAAGTTTCACTCGGTGGTGGGCGTGGCTTAGCAAGCACAGACCGCTGACCTCCGTCCACAGCTCTTGAAATGAACGCATTGGACCCCCAACCGTACTCTGTCCACAAACTTATTAGCTCACTCATATCCAAACACACAGCCCTGACACAGGATTAGACGTTAGTACACCAGAACGCCGACCTGCTTGTATGTATGTAGTATGTTCGAGACTTTGTAAACTGTGGTCCAACAAAAGAGGCCGAAGGGCCCAGTCTCCAGCGCTCACATCTCACGGCCTTGAGACTGAACCTCCAGTTCAGAACAGTTGGTCAAAACAAATCATGAGTGATGCACACAAAGTGTAAATCCATTCATCAGATACAGGATGTAGTTGACAATCTTAGCGTCTTCACGGCCCATTGAATGGCTCGTTCGTTTTGCACAACCGCTGAATAGTTGCTGCCTATTAGTGAAGGTTATTTACGACCTCTGTCTCTGTATGTGGTATTTATTTACCGGACCAATCTCTCAAACTAACAGCTGGATTTGCACGAGACTTGCGGTTCACTTTCTCCTGGGGAACGTACTGATGAAGGAGACTTCATGACCTTTCCTCTAGTGCCCCCATCAGGCCAACGCTGTCATTTCAGTGAATCTCCTGATGGTGTACACACGCCTGATCTCCATTCACTCGCATGCACATGTACATCGGCGGTGGAGGCTTTGCTTGATGCGAGCACGGTGACCCGGCGGTGGTCTTTGAGAGGGTGACGATGTTGTCCTTTCTCCCGCAGGCCTTCAGAGGGAGATCATCGTGGACGACCTCCCCCACCCCTTCGGTCTGACTCAGTACCGGGACTTCATCTACTGGACGGATTTCAACCTGCGCAGCATCGAGCGAGCGGACAAACGCAGCGGACTCAACCGCACGGTGGTGCTGCAGGTATGGAACCACTTAGATCTAGGGGGGTCAGCAAATGTCAGTGTGTTTGATTTGTACTGTTATTGGGGTCCTAAAGTGTTCCTCAAGAGATATTCATGGCTTAAAATATCAGTGGTTAAATTCAGAGACACTGAGCATCACTGTGTCCTCAGGGCCAGCTGGAGCTGATGCTGGACATCCTGGTGTTCCACTCCTCCCGCCAGGAGGGGACCAACGAGTGCTCCCACAACAACGGCAACTGCGGCCATCTTTGCCTGGCCACGCCCGCCGGCGCCCAGTGCCGCTGCGCCTCCCACTACACCCTGAACCCCGACGGACGAAACTGCAGCTGTAAGTACCGAGCTGCTGGGGGAGAACCGCTCTGCTGCTGTGGGTCCAGCCTACTAAACACAAGTTGAAGTATTCTGAAATTAGACACAATGAGGTCGGAAGATCACCGCACTTTTACTAACAAAGTGACTTCTGACAGATTGTAGGAAGCGCTGGGATCAGGCTGGTTTATGTTTCACATCTCTAAAGGTTCAGCTACTTGAAAACACTTCACGGTTGCAAAACATCAGCAGTGAGCTGGGAGGAACCGTCAAGGGGTTCAAGGGTAATTTATTGTCATTGTGCAACACAGTGTTGCACAACGACATGCAGTTGTAGCCAATTTGCTACACAAGAAAAATACGACAAAACACAGTCAGTCATTCCTGTAGCACTTCATTTTTTTTTTTTTTTGCATCAGGAGGAATGTAAACGGCAGCACCAAAACAATTCTTTGGGCACTACGGGCCGACATCTTGACACATTTACAAATCCCACATCAAGGAAACATCGTCCATCAACTTTGATTGTGTTTGAGCACCGAGCCCCATTGATGTAAACACAGAGTCGGCCTCCTCTCGTCCCACCGGAGCGCTGCGCTCTGTGCTGCGGTCCGCCCGTCAAGTGCAGCTTAATCCTGGACCACAATGGATTCGGGTCTCTGTGAGGACGTGGGCTCAACAGTAAAGACCTCCCGCTGCTGGGTTTTGCCTGAAGTCTCATTTCATCCTCTTTTCTTTTTCCTGCGACCAATCATCAGACAGTGTGGAGTAGCATTAGGTCCTAACTGGGTTAGCTTAGCTTCCATCCCGGCTCTCCTTCGGTGGCGTTTGGGCGGGGGGAAAGAGGGGTTCGTCCAATCAACAGCCAAGTCTTTTTTTTTTTTTTTTTAAGTGCTTGCCCTTCCCGTGCAGCTTTAGTTCAAGAGCACCACGAAACAAACAAAAAATAACTGGAAGTAAAAGGTGAAAGGATTAACATCAGTTGCCTCTTGCTCAACAGCCAGCACACAGACTATGTGGCAATCTGCACACACACACACACACACACACACACACAAAGAAATACAGCATGCTTGTGTTGCTTCCAGACCATCCACACATCCTAAAGTCACTGGACCATCACCCAGAGCGGTTCCAGCTGGTGTGTGTGTGAGTGAGTGTGTGTGTGTGTGTGTGTGTGTGTGTGTGTGTGTGTGTGTGTGTGTGTGTGTGTGTGTGTCTCTGCGTTCCGTGGTTTGACCCTGCGTGTTTTTGTTTCACAACAGGACTTAAGCTTTTCAGCCTTCCCGTGTGAACGACGCTGTGTCTCCACTCGGTGCTCACTCCTCCTCTATGTCTCAGCTCCCTCTAGCTTCCTGCTCTTCAGCCAGAAGGCCAGCATCAGCCGGATGGTGCTCGGGGAGCAGAGCCCCGACATCATCCTGCCCATCCACGTCCTCAGGAACGTCCGAGCCGTCAGCTACGACCCGCTGGACCGGCTGGTCTACTGGCTGGACGGGCGGCAGAACATACGCAGGGCCAGAGATGACGGAGCCATGGTACGGAACTCATAACAAAATATAGATTTTTAGTTTTCATCCAAGTTGTTGGTGAAGACCGGATGACATTAGTTGCGGGGTTGGTTGGGCTCATGTGGACAGGTACATGTCTGACTGTTCAGGAGTACCGACTGCTCTCATTTGAATAATTAGTGTGCACGGACAACTTCATTTGTGTTACTGATTACTTGTTTTTGGCGTGAGACACCAGCCTTCCAGCTCCGTCTCTTCGCTCTCAGGCTGCCCGAACAAATCTCACTGCAAATAAGAGCAAACAAAAGCCACTCCCTAATTACCATCATTGGCCCGGTCTCATCTCGTCATGAGTTCTTCCCATCTCGGTCTCGTCTCGTCCGTTTGGAAAACCCGAATCAGAGAGAAATTTATACTTTTGGTTCTTTTTCTATTTAGTCTGGTTTGCTTTCACAAACCAAATAAAATAAATAAAATAATTAGCTGAGGTGGATGTACGAAGACTTTCCTCCAGTTTGTCCTGAATGACGTTATAAACGTCACTATTTACTTCACATATTCTGTGGTTCTCTTCGTCGGTCCCACTCACGTCAACCTGTCCTTCACCTGCCTCCATCTCCACCAACGCCCCACGCAGGCGGCCTGTGTTTTGGTTCAGTATCTACAACTGGGTTCGGATTATGTTCCCACGGCAATGGAACCGCATTAGGTTTTGCTTGGAAAGAGCCAGAGACCACCTTTTGAAGCGGTCTAGGACCAGAGTCTGATTACTGCCTTCACAACTGTCCAAACTAACCGCACCAGGGTTTGGTTCAAACTGACCCCACGCTGGCCTGTGAAAGCCCCCCCCACATTAATAACTCCAGTAGGAACCTCTGTATTATCTTTGATAACCGCCTTAACCTAAACAAGCATATTAGTTCTGCTGTCCAATCAAGTTTTTTCAATTGAAAAAAAAAAAAAAACCCTGTCAAAAATCAGGACATTTTTATCTGCCGAGAACTTCAAAACAGTAATTTATGGCACTCACATAACTAAACCTCCATAAAGTTCAGCTGATACATAACCAGGCCCAACAGGAAGGAAAACGTCACACCGGTTTTAAAAGCCCTTCATCGGCTCCCAGTCCGGGGGGTGGGGGGCGGGAGGGGGGGGGGGGGGTGACCTCCTATGAGATGAGTTCTGAATGCATCCAGAGATCCTCTGGTAGGTCGTTAACCTTCAAAAAATAAAGGTCTTCTTTTAAATCACTTTTAAATACACATTTGAGACTTTTCATTGATTTAACTGTTGTTTTTTTATCTGTTGTTTCATTTATTATATTTTATTAACTGATTGCTTTTGTTATTGTATTGTAAAGTACTTTGTAACTTGTTTTGAAGTGCTTTATGTATGAAAGTATTCTTTTTATTTTCTTATTTCCTCAGTCAGGATTATCTGTAAACCGTGGCTAAATATCAAATTAAGTGAAGCGTTAACCTCCTGACCTTTGATGCGTTTGCCTCCAGTCGTCCATGATCGTGAGCAGCAGCGCTCAGCCGGTGGACAACCAGCTCCACGACCTGAGCCTGGACCCCTACAGCCGCCACATATACTGGACCTGTGAGACAACCAACACCATCAACGTCCAGAGGATGGACGGACACATCGTGGGCGTGGTCCTGAAGGACGACACCGACAAGCCGCGGGCCATTGTGGTCAACGCCGAGAAAGGGTGAGCTCCTTTTTATCACCGCCGCAACAGAATGTACTGAGTACTGTGAACTCACTGGGGTTCTCTGCACACAGTGAGCGATGTCCCATATAAATGTGTCTGTGTCTGTGTCTCTCCCCCCATCCCCCTTGCAGGTACATGTATTTCACCACAGTGCAGGAGCGCTCAGCTAAGATCGAGGGAGCCAGTCTGGACGGGACCGAGAGAGAGTCTCTGTTCACCACCGGTCTCATCAGACCAGTAGCTCTGGCTCTGGACAACAAACTGGGGAAACTGTTCTGGGTCGACGCCGACCTCAAACGCATCGAGAGCAGTGACCTGACGGGTGAGTTACTGGAAAAGGCATAATTCAAATTTTAAAAATAATTAAATATACAACTAACATATTAATTAATGCTCTTAAAACCCTCTGAAGCAGTTTCAGGGTGTTTTTTACTCTCATGTTTTACTGCTGTATAAAAGTCCAGCACCTCTGTGGAAACAGAACAACCACGACCAGAAGTAGAGGGAACTCAAACATGTCTTTTGTGCACCGTTACAATGTCATAAATCATCATAGAAACAATAAAAAGAAATGCAAGTTTGAATTTATATAATCTATATGTAACATATAACATATATTTAACTATTTCCATTTTTACCACCTCTCTGGTCCTCTTTTCACTGAGTTGTTGGTCTCAGGCGAGTCAACTGAGGAGCACAGAATTTAATGTTTATTTTTTTGTTTATTCTACATGTCTCATTTAAATTTTCACAGAAAAAAAGGAGCCAATTTAAAGGATCCTTTTCCAAAATATCGGTTGAAAAAAACGTATGGAAGATATATCCTTTTGTTGTTTTTTGACTGAATTGATCATCTTATCTTATGACATCGTTTCACCAGGAGCCAATCGCATCGTCCTCCAGGACTCCAACATCCTCCAGCCGACGGGGCTGACGGTTCTGGGGGATCATCTGTACTGGATCGACCGGCAACAGCAGATGATCGAGCGGGTGGACAAGCTGACCGGAGACGGACGCACGCGCATACAGGGACGGATATCGTACCTGACCTCCATCCACGCCGTGGAGGAGATGGACCCACAGGAGTTCGGTACGGACCGGCAACATCACTCACTGCCGTACACATCCAGGGTCCAATGCAACAGGCTTTTCTCGGGCGGTGTGTAATGATTTGTGTCCTCTCAACAGCATCCCACCCTTGTTCCCGTGACAACGGGGGCTGCTCCCACATCTGCATCGCCAAGGGCGACGGCACACCGCGCTGCTCCTGTCCCATGCACCTGGTGCTACTGCAGGACCTGCTACACTGTGGAGGTGAGCAACGGAACCACGGCAACAGGATTGTTAGCATGTTAGCTATGCTAGCTCCCGCGGTTAATATTTGCATCCCAGCCCACGTTATTTCCTGTCCGCTGTGCTTTTGGCTTTTAGTCACATTTTAGTCGATGTTATCCTTCATAGTTTTAGTTTGTTTTCGTCAAAGACAACTCAAAACATTTTAGTCCAGTTTTAGTTGATAAAAAGTCATTTTAATGAACTTTTAGTCAAAATGTTTGCTCTCTTAATTTTGTCAGCTAACTTGTCATTTAGTCTTTGTTCTGTGTCAAGTGTCCTTTTTTAGTCATCAGATTATAATGAATATTTGTCAACCTACTCCAGCCCAAAAATATGATTTTTATTTCAGATTTTAAAGATTAGATTAGATTTTATTCCTTTTTAATGACGTCCGTCTCGGAGCGAAAGGTTAATGGCGAACACATTCCGTCACAGATTCTGTTAAACAGAATCGACGCTGCCCCACCAGGATACTCCCACGCAGATTTCTGCGGCCCTTCTGAAAATTGACCGCCTCTCCCTCTCGGGTCCTCAGAGCCTCCCACCTGCTCCACGGAGCAGTTCACCTGCTCCACGGGGGAGATCGACTGCATCCCGATGGCCTGGCGCTGCGACGGCTTCCCCGAGTGCGACGACAGCAGCGACGAGGAGAACTGCCCCGTCTGCTCGGCCTTCCAGTTCCAGTGTGACAAGGGAGGCTGCATCGATGCCCAGCGGCGCTGCAACGGCGAACAGGACTGCACCGATCATTCCGACGAGCAGGACTGTAAAAGTAGGCTCACACACGGAACCCCGGAATGTTAGCTTTTAGATGCTACGCTAATGCGCTAATACTTTGAGTGGCAATCTCAAAGACTTTCTTGTGAATAAATGTCTGTTAAGTCACCATCTATCCCTGAAGGAGGTCACACAAGGGGGATTGAGCCCACGGCTCGCTGATGAAAGGATTGCAATATTTATATATTTGCGGGGAATAAACGCTTTATTATATTTTTTCTCCACTGTATCCGCACAAACAATGGAACAATGCACACAATTCTGAAAAACAACATGTTAGTATGGAATTTCGGACGCAGCCAGAGACTGCTAAAAATACTCACACAAAGCATGGTGCACGAGACGGGGTCCGTGTTTCAAGACGGGTCGGGTGGGCAGAGCTGGCCATCCATATTATATCAATATCGTGATTCAAGACGAGAAATATGGAACAATGGCCCAAGTGTTGTTTGTTCCTGGTTTTAAAGGCTGCATTACCTGTTGTATCTTACCACAGATAGTTGATCAAATGTACTAAAGAGTTGAATATAAGACCTTCAGCAGCCTTTTGACATTTAGACATGTGACATTAGGAAAAGCCCAGAGGTAAATAATGAAATGACAACAGTCTCAGTTCTATTTAGCTGCATGGCTTTATGGGTAACTGTTGATCAAATGAAACTGGAGGCCATACGAGGCCTCATCATTAGTAAGCAAACTGACCATCTGTGTCTCGTTCTCCTGCAGCCATCTGCGCTCCGAACCAGTTCCGCTGTGGTGACAACCAGTGTATCACCAAGAAACAACAGTGTGACAACTACTCCGACTGTCCCGACGGATCAGATGAGCTCGCCTGTGGTAAAGACGCCGGAACATGCTGTCAGCACAAGTGGTCTTGTCTTCTGGTCAAGTACCTGTCCCCTGACTCGGCATCCTTTGCTCCCGCTTCTAGAGTACGTGTCTCCTCCCTCCAGTGGCATCCCCAGCGCCGGGCCCAACACCATCGGCCCGGTCATCGCCATCATCCTGCTCGTCTTCGTGATCGGCGGAGCTTACTTCGTCTGCCAGCGCGTGGTGTGTCGGCGCTACAAGGGCCCCAGTGGAACGTTTCCCCACGAGTACATCAGTGGCACGCCCCACGTGCCCCTCAACTTCATCGCCCCCAGCAGCTCGCAGCATGGCACCTTCCAAGGTGAGATCAGACACGAGGCGTGAGAAGAGGCACAGAGAAAAAGAAAGAAGTGAAGCGTCAGAGCCAGTTCATATGTGTTGAGTTGGGAAATGGTGATGCAAGATTAGAATTTCCAAATGGATCTTTGGACTGGGTTTAAATCAACAGTATACCCCCTCAGAGAGTTCTCGTTTCCACAGGCCTATTTCACTTCAGAATAATAGTTCCAGGGATAATAATATCAGGGATTAAAGCCCTCTAGAATGTCATACCCAAGGTATTTCCCCTTAAAATCAGATTAGTGTACGAGAAGGATCACGCTGGTATGATCATACGCATCAATGGGTTGAACCAAACAGTTATGGTATTTCAAGGAAAATATTGAGATAATATGTATTGACTATTTTCCCACAACTGCTGTGTGCAGGTATTTCCTGTGGGAAGTCCATGATGAGCTCAGTCAGCCTGATGGGCAGCAGCAGCAGTGGAGCTCCTCTCTATGACAGGAACCATGTGACCGGAGCCTCGTCCAGCAGCTCATCGTCTACCAAGGGAGCCTTCTACCCCCAGGTCCACACACACACACACACACACCCTTATCCTTGTACTTCTATGTTTATGGGGACCTTCATTAATATATAGCATTCCTTTGCCACTTACCTGACCATCAAGACTAAATGCCCGACCCCAAACTCACTCTGTTGGTAAAGACATGTGTAGTCCTCACTATGTAGCAAGTACAAGAATACATACACACACAGTCTGCGTGCAAGTTGTTTCCTGTCCACAGTCGGATAACACAGGGATCATTTCTGTGTGTAGATCCTGAACCCTCCTCCGTCCCCGGCTACTGACCGCTCTCTCTACAACACAGAGATCTTCTACTCCTCCAACAGTCCGTCCACCACCAGATCATACAGGTAACACACACACACACACACACACACACACTCTATTGTCACACACTGCTGGGTCATCGCTGCAACCCATGCTGTCCAGTCAAACAATTCCACAGAACTTGATAATAAAGTCTCGTGGAGATCCTGGATTTTTCAAAGACCCTCAAAAAAAAGTGAGGCAGAATTGTAGAAAATGTGTCTAAAATGATGCACAAATTCATTTGAGGCAATTGATTCTGATTGATGTGTTCACACGAAAACACAGCTAGAGTTTTTTTTATTGCTGCAGGAAAAAGAAACCTCTGAAATCCCGGTCAGTCAGCCTCTCCATCAACAACTAACACCACGTCTTATAAGCTGCTTAGAGTGTTAGGAAGTAAAAAAATAATTTAAAAATTAACATAATATTTAAAGTTTATGTTGCTGTGAAAACATCTCCTTCAAACAACTCGATTTATTTATTAACGTTACATTTGAACACGTCATGCAAGCTTTTTGTCTTCTTCGATGGCGCTGAAGAACTTCCCCCCCGACGCCGTGTTGTGATGTAACTGAGTCTCTGAGGTGAACCCTGATCTAAACAAACTGAGTCTCTGAGGTGAACCCTGATCTAAACAAACTGTCTCCTCCCCTTCAGGCCCTACCACCCGGTCCGCGGCGCCGCCCCACCCACCACCCCCTGCAGCACCGACGTCTGCGACAGCGACTACACCCCCCACCACCCGCCGGCCGGGCCGGCGTCATCGGCGGGCCGCTGGAAGGCCGCGGGCCACGGGGGCCACGGCAAACACAACAAGTACTACATGGATCTGAACTCTGACTCGGACCCCTACCCTCCGCCCCCCACCCCCCGCTCCCAGTACCTGTCGGCCGAGGAGAGCTGCCCCCCGTCCCCGTCCACCGAGCGCTCCTACTTCCACCTGTGCCCCCCGCCGCCCTCGCCCTGCACCGACTCCTCGTGACCCCTCCCAGCGGCCCCCGTATCCCCGTGAGGAAGGATGCAGTCCGCTCGCTAAAAAAGGGACCGGCCTCGTCTGGCCCCCCACTTTACCAGGGAACGAACTCACGTGCCAACTTCCAGCCCTGACCGGCTCACACTCGCTGCTTCTGTTTCAGCTGGTTCGGCTCAAGTGCCACCGCTCACGGTCCCCTACGCCCCCGCATTGGTCATCTCATCATTCCAGTCCCCCCGGAGCTCTCAGGGTGACCCGCATCGGATCAGTTCTACCGCGGGCCCTGCTCGCACCCGGTCGCTGGAGGTCCGGGGGCCTCCCTGCCTCGCCGCAGGGCACAAAGGAGGAGACGTGTGAATACGGCCTCTTAAGATTTTCATTCCATCAAAAGAGGGAGACCTCCTTTGCCGGGCCCCTTCTCCATCATAAGACCTACACCCGTCCAGACTCTCAGGAGCTCCTCCTGGCCTCCACCAAAACTCCTCAGCACCCGACTCGCCAGCCGAGCGAGTTACCGCTGTCGCGTGAAAGCGTCTCCTTGTTGGCAGGACTGTGTACATAGTGTTAAAAATGATAGAAACAAAATAATAAATCAGAGAGGAATTATTTTACTATTTTATTCACGCTGGCTGATCCACCGCTCCGGACAAACCCGAGGACGGACGGACGCGTGTGCGTGAGCGAGTAACGGACTGGCGAACGACGGGACAGCCGATTTAGGATAAAAGAGAAAAAATAGACGATGACCACATTTATGTGTGGAGGGGTGAATGAACTTTTTGTATCATTTTTTTTCTTCTTTTGAAATGATATCCCTCACATTTCAAATTGTGAATTATTTTGTCGTTGAACACGGGCGGCGGGCTTTTGAAGTGGTGGAGCTTTTCCCCAAATCAACTGAGAGACTAATCTGCCAACAATCCTTCCTTTTAATTTCCCACGAATCCACCGTGTGACCACCACATACCAAATGAATATCAAGATGTAAAGCTATTGTACATATGTGTAATGAAGTCAATGATTGAGTTGTGAGGAGGGAATCCTCTCGTTGCGTCTTCTTCACCCTCATCGTCCCGTTTACCAAAAGTATGTTTGCTGCTATCGTGTACATACTCTTATCAGTTATTATTATTATTATTATGACGTATAATTAAACCGAAAGCCCCAAATTACCACTCTCATACTGACAGTAGATCATGAAGCTATTTTACAGTTAATAACAAATTATTCTTATAGCGACTTTTGTTATTCGTGTTTCTGTTTTGTGTGTAGATCAATCGCGTATGTGTGTCTGTGTGTCGCTCGTCGTGTTTGGGTTTGAAGGAGTCTTTTTTGGGGGGGCGGGGAATGGGGGGGATTAGAAAAGTGAAAGAGTTCCAGCCGAGACATTTAGTTCAGGAATCTAACCGACGGTCTCGGTGTGTTCGAGATGCCTTCGTGGTGGTTCTGGTCTGGACCCACCTGGACCCACCTGGCTGATCAGGTGGACCGGCAGGGCCCGGATCAGATGGAGAGCTCTGCTGGTGGACAACACGAGGCGCCGGACATAAAGAGCATTCTTTTGTAATTTGCTGTGTCTTCTTCCCCGTTTTTCTTTTATTATTTTGCTAGGCAACCACGGAATGAGTGCCAACGTTAGCTTAATACTCATTTTTCAAAAGCCAACAGCTACAGCAACAGGTGTCAGTTTCCGCTGGTGGAATGCGTACGGTCTTCTCAAAATAGACCTCCGTCTTCACAGGAAACAACAGTTATGTTTCGGTAAAGGTCGTCGTTCGGGTCCAAATAGCTCCGTAAGTGCTCAGTTAAGTGACAAATATATCAACAGTGGCTTCACTGCTTCGTTGGACCCGCCCACTCGTGGGGTACCTGCGAATCACGGCCCATTCTCTTTCCGTAGGTATAGCTACGAGCCGCTGATGAGACAACCTGAATGTTCTCCGAGTTGTTTTACGACTCACTTCCTCCTCATTGGAAACCATCATGTAAAAGGTGCTGCTGACCCGACGCAGTCCGACCAGCACACCGAGGCCTTGAGCTGTGCGGTTCCTCCAGTGAAGTGAACCCATCTGTTGAACACTGCTGTGGAGTCTGAATGCCCCCTCCCCCTAATCAGACCTAAAGTCAGAGGTTTGATAGGGGGCGTCATCAGCGCTTTAGGTCTTCTTTTTTTTTTCAATACATGGTGCAGCGTGTTTTCTTGTTTTCCCCCCCATCTTCGATATGTGGAGACAAACAGTGTCTCCAGGGTTAATCCAGCACTTAATATCATAATGTTGTAATATTATCTGCACAAGACCTGGTGTCAAAAAGTGGGAAGAGGTTTTATGCACTTACAGAAAAGAAGAGAGATCTCATTATTTCCCAGGAGGTAAAGGAAGGAGGAGAGCGTGTGAATAAAGAGAGGACGCACCACGCTCCCTCTCAGCTGACCTGAGGTCAGTTTGTGTCACAGTTCGAGCCCACAGGAACCTCCACTGTCATTTCATTGTGTGATGCCGGCAAACCCTCAGACAGGGACATTTCTGGAGCTGGGTCTATTCTCTGAGCAGCACAGCTCCTCTTTATATTATGGGCTGTAGGCCCCGCCTCAAACCACTGTGTCAGTAAAAACTCCTTAAAACCTGTATTTGTTGTCTCAGTTAAAAATGCTTTGTGTAATGTACACTTGTGACAATTTTTTTTGTATCAAAAGCATTTTTATATAATAAAGGTTCTATTTTAAGGAATTTTGTTGCGTCTGCGTTACCCCCGGAGTGTAAGGGTCGAACCCACGACCTTCTGACCCCTCGACCAGAACGTACAGAGAGAAACACACAAGTTCCACATAGAGACGTAAAGGTTATATATATAAATATACAAAAAAAATCATATATATAAATATATATAGTCGAGTTGTATAGCAATATGTGTTTAAAATGTTTTACAATGGGCAGGCAGAAGGCCATAAAATAACTGAACTGGAAATATAAAATACACATTAAGGGTTAACAACACAATAGAAATACATTTGTATACCAGTATTACACCAGTCAGATTCAGTCATGACTTGTGGCAATATTGCTTATCCCTTGTAATGTCCTCCCGATTGCCATACACCTTTTGTCCTCTGGGGTCTAAAATGACCCCGCCTGGTTTTACTGTTATTTAAAGCATATAGTATAAATTGTCAATCAATTCTGTTTTACACCTTTAGTCTTACTCAACCCATTACCACACATTTTTCCCTTCGTTTTGGAATTTAGGGCCAATAGGCCTTGTTTACATAAAAGTATACCCTGTTTTTGAGTGAAAATGAAATGAAACAATGAATTATTTTGACTTTATATTATTTTGACTATTTGACCTATCACAGAGTGGTATATGTCAAAGTTTAGTGAGGATGCTGTTTTTGAATCATTTACATTTTTCTAATGGCAGCACATAATCACACCTGTTGTCCTCTGTGGTCAGAAATGACCCCGTCTGGTTTGACTGTTATTTAAAGAATATAAAGTGGATACTTCACCCAATTCTGTTACACCTTTAATACCAACTTCATTCAAACACAATAACACCATTTCTTTATTCCATTTGAAATTTAAGGCCAATAAGACCTCATTTACATGAACCTTTACCTTGTTTTTGAGTAAAAATAAATAAAATCATCAATTATTCTGACTATAGTTAACAATCTGAGTCCCATGTGTTGATAGATCATCACAGACTGGTATATGTCAAAGTTAAGATAGGATGCTGTTTTTAAAGCACTTACATTTTTTTAATGGCAGCACATAATCCCACCTGTTGTCCTTCCGGGTCAAAAATGACCCCGTCTGGTTTGACTGTTTATAAAGCATAAAGTATAAATTATCACCCAGCTCTCTATTTCAACTTTTTAGTCAACTTTATTTCTTCCGTCATGTCAAGGACAACTCGCATGCCCTGATTGTTTTCTGACCAGTGGATACTTGCATTTCCATGCATAGCTGGACCTGGCATCGCATGCTGCCCTGATTTTGATCCCATATTTCCCCGATGAACAGCAGCCCACGGACTACAGCTACCTCGCCCGGACCAGGGAAACTGGGGCACCCTCCCGGAGCCAGGGGAGCACGTAGGCGAGCGTCTGGTGGCCGGGCCTTCGCCCATGGGGCCCGGTCAGGCTCAGCCCGAAGAAACAACATGGAGCAGCCACCCTGTGGACCCACCACCCACAGGGATAAGCATCGGGGTCGGGTGCTATGTGTACCGGGCGGCGGGCCAGGCAGGGGCCCTGGGCGAGCTGATCGCCGGCAGCATAGACTAGCTCTAGGGACGTGGAACGTCACCTCGCTAGCGGGGAAAGAGCCGGAGCTGGTGCAGGAGGTGGAGCGGTACCAGCTAGATATAGTTGGCCTCACCTCCACGCACAGCACTGGCTCTGGAACCAAGCTCCTGGAGAAAGGTTGGACTTTGTCCTTTTCTGGAGTTGCCCAGGGTGAGAGGCGCCGGGCGGGAGTGAGGATACACACGAGCCCCCGGCTGAGCCCCCGGCTGAGCCCCCGGCTGAGCGCTGCCGTGTTGGAGTTCTCCCCGGGGAACGAGAGGGTCGCCTCCCTGCGCCTACAGGTTGCGGGGAGTAAGGCTCTGACTGTTGTTTGTGCCTATGCACCGAACAGCAGTTCGGAGTATCCGGCCTTCTTGGAGTCAGTGGGAGGGGTCCTGGAAAGGGCGCCTCCTGCTGACTCAATAGTTCTCCTGGGAGACTTCAACGCTCACGTGGGCAACGACAGAGAAACCTGGCGGGGGGTGATTGGGAGGAACGGCTTGCCCGATCTGAACCCGAGTGGTGTCTCGCTGTTGGACTTCTGTGCTAGCCACGGTTTGTCCATAACGAAAACCATGTTCGAACATAGGGTGGCTCATAAGTGTACCTGGTACCAGAACACCTCAGGCCGTAGATCAATGATCGACTTTGTAATCGTTTCATCTGATCTGCGGCCGTATGTCTTGGACACTCGGGTAAAGAGAGGAGCAGAGCTGTCAACTGATCACCACCTGGTGGTGAGTTGGATCAGATGGCAGGGGAATCGGCTGGAAAGACCCGGCAAGCCCAAACGTGTAGTGAGGGGGAACTGGGAACGTCTGGCGCAGGATCCTGTCTGGGAGGTCTTCAACTCCCACCTCCGGAAGAACTTCTCACACATCCCAAGGGAGGCTGGGGACATGGAATCCGAGTGGACCATGTTCAAAGCCTCTATTGTGGACGCGGCCGCTAGGAGCTGTGGTCGGAAGGTCACCAGTGCCTGTCGTGGCGGTAACCCGAGAACCCAGTGGTGGACACCGGGGGTGAGGGAAGCTGTCAAACTGAAGAAGGAGGCCTTTCGAGCCTGGTTGGCTCAGGGGTCTCCTGAAGCAGCTGAGAGATACCGGCAGGCCAGAAGGGCTGCAGCTGCGGTGGTCGTGGACGTCATGGAGAAGGACTTTCGGTTGGTCTCAAGGAAGTTCTGGCAAACGATCCGACGGCTCAGGAAGGGAAAGCAGGGCTTACCCCAGGCTGTGCTCAGCACGGGGGGGGAACTGCTGACCCGGACAGGGGACATTGTTGGGCGGTGGAAAGAGCACTTTGAGGAACTCCTAAACCCGGCCAACATGTCCTCTAGAGAGGAGGCAGCACCTGAGGACTCGGCGGGGGGTCGCATCCATATCCTTGGCAGAGGCCACTAAGGTAGTCAAAAAGCTCCTTGGTGGCAAGGCGCCGGGGGTGGATGAGATCCGCCCTGAGATGCTGATGGTGCTGGACGTTGTTGGGCTGTCTTGGCTGACACGCCTTTTCAATGTCGCATGGGGGTCGGGAACAGTGCCCATGGACTGGCAGACCGGGGTGGTGGTTCCCATTTTCAAAAAGGGGGACCGGAGAGTGTGCTCGAATTATCGGGGTATCACACTACTCAGCCTCCCGGGGAAAGTGTATGCCAGGGTGCTGGAAAGGAGGCTCCGACCGATTTTTGAACCTCGGATTCAAGAGGAGCAGTGCGGATTCCGTCCCGGTTGTGGAACAGTGGACCAGCTCTTTACCCTCGCGAGACTACTGGAGGGGTTCTGGGAGTTTGCCCAACCAGTCTACATGTGTTTTGTGGACTTGGAGAAGGCCTTTGACCGGGTCCCTCGGGGTTTTTGTACCATGACCTCCAGCATTCACTGGGGCGATTTGCAGTCGAGTGTGAAGTGGCGGGGATGAGGGTAAGCACCTCCAAATCTGAGGCCATGGTGCTCTGCCGGAAACCGGTGGATTGCTCCCTCCGGGTGGGAACGCAGTGCCTACTGCAAGCGAAGGAGTTCAAGTATCTCGGGGTCTTGTTCACGAGTGAGGGTAAGATGGAGCGGGAGATCGACCGACGGATCGGTGCGGCTGCAGCAGTAAAACAAGCGCTGCATCGGACCGTCTTGGTGAAGAGGGAGCTGAGCCGGAAGGCAAAGCTCTCAAATTACTGGGCGGTCTACGTTCCGACCCTCACCTATGGTCACGAACTCTGGGTCGTGACTTAAAGAACGAGGTCTCGGATACAAGCGGCCGAAATGAGTTTTCTCCGTAGGGTGGCCGGGCTCAGCCTTAGAGATAGGGTAAGGAGATGAGTTTCCTCCGTAGGGTGGCCGGGCTCAGCCTTAGAGATAGGGTAAGGAGCTCGGACATCAGGAGGGAACTTGGAGTTGAGGCGCTACTCCTTCGTATCGAAAGGAGTCAGCTGAGGTGGTTCGGGCATCTAATCAGGATGCTTCCTGGACGCCTCCCGTTAGAGTTCCAGGCTTTTTCAGGCACGCCCAACTGGTAGCAGGCCCCGGGGAAGACCCAGGACACGCTGGAGGGATTATATCTCCCAGCTGGCCTGGGAACGCCTCGCGATCCCCCAGAACGAGCTGGAACGTGTTGCGGGTGAGAGGGAAGCCTGGGTTGGCCTGCTAGGCCTGCTGCCACCGCGACCCGACCCCGGATAAGTGGATGAAAATGGATGGATGGATGGATTTCCCTGGTTTACTCGGGATGTCCTGTTTGAATGCACAGCGACCTCTGAAGGGGACCAGGCGCTCATCCACAGTCACATCAGTCTGGATCATACATCAACGGTAGAAGAGACACCCACTTGTCCCAGACGTCTCCAATGGGAGCAGGTTTGTCTCGTGCACGGCGATCTTCTCTTGTGTCTTTATCATGAAATCGAATCACTCTTGAGATTTTATGAAACACTGTATGAATGTATTCAGTGGATAACCTCCACATATACAGACATACTACACACACACACACACACACACACACACACACACACACACACACACACACACACACACACAGAATACTCTAAACACTCATTTGCATATTCCAGAACTCTTGACTGATGCTACAGACGTGACCTCGTGATAGAACGTGTCCTCGTGTTCCGCGTTCCGCTCAGCACAGCTGAAGAACTCCCTCAGAAAGAGTCGAGCCTTCGATCTACACACACTGAAATTTTTGTATTGGAAACTTCTTCGACAGTATCATGGACAAAGACTCTGCAAAGACAAAGAGCCCGGCCCTCAGAAGAGCTCGAGGTGAGTGAGGAATCCAGGCAGCAATGGCCATTCTGTGGTGTTACTGACCCAGTGGAGATGGCACCAGTTTAGAGTTAGGACCTCGAGACAGACCTCTGATTCCTGCTGCTGAGCCTCTCTTCCTCACCGGGATCCGAGTCTGAACTGTGAAATGATCAGATGTATACAGTTACTGACAACAGCTCACAACTCATTTTTGTGTTCCACTTTGTTTTTTTTCCTCATTTGTAGAGCAGCACATCTGAGCAAAGTTCAGCCTCCGGCCGGGACAGCCCAACCAGGAGGCCCAACAGGAAGGCCAGCCTGAGGAGGCAGCTCCTCTTCAAAATGCAGAGGCTCGCTGAAAGTTAAAGCCCAAGCACTTCGGAGGAGCACGTCGGCGTGAGGCGGGGGAAGAGGAAGGTCAGGGAAGATGAAGAGGGAGCACAGGAGAAGGAGGAGACGACTTGACCTCAGCGGGACTGACGAGGAGGCGCCGTCCACCTCAGAGGAAACTGGTAAGCTGATCATCGGTCTACTGAACATGGGCTTCACAATCAGTGGGGGAGAGGAAGTCAGATCTTTAGCAAACGTTCGTCAGCTGTTATTGATCTTCAATTCACCTAAATTACAAAGATAAAACACGTGTTCTCTTCCCTCTAATACTCAGGTATTAAATTAATATTCAGCGAGGTCCAGTCAGAGAGAATTTCCTCACGCAAAGCTCCGGGACATCACAGTGATGTCTGACATGTGTTGTGATTTAGTGCCATGTGCTGACTGACTGTCAAATCAAATAAAGAAAGTTCAATTGAATATATATATATATATATATTGAACTGGTTGAATTATAAATATTAGGAACCCCTATTATAATAGAGATTTTTGCATTCACCATTTTTGGTGCTCACTGCGTCAACAAATCTAAAAGAAAACATCTCTTTTCAAAAATAGCAGGATGGATAATCCACAAACACACTGTAGTGATTTTGGGACTATTGCTTTTGTAGAAGGTCACTCCAATAGAAAGTGATGACATGAGGCTTGTGGGTCATCATAACAGGGAGCCTGTTCTTAGAGGTCCACGTTGCTGTTAAATGTTTCGATGCTGTGAGGACCACAGACTGACCTGCATTCAGCTCTGTGGGGTTGGGGGGCGGAGCCGAGTCGAAACCTGAGACCAACGTCTCCACACGACAACATACTTTGTGCTGATATTTTAATCAGAGCAAGTAAAAAAAAAAAAAAACAGAACTAGCCTTACGATGTTGGCCGATATTGAGAAGACACGTGAAATTAAATATTGAATCAATGGGGTCACATCGAATTCTCAGCCATAATCCAGCAGCCCAAAGGAGAAAAAGAGACTCTGCTAGAAATGATGAGCTGTTCCTTTCATGAAGAGGCAGCAGAGCACAAAAAAAGACCCGCTTTGTCATTTCGTCTGAAGGACTTTTGGGCCTCGCTAGTGTTGTGACTGATGTTCCTCTGGGTTTGTTTTTTCCACATCTGTAGAAAGCAGCAAAACATCTGTGGAGAACTTGAGCAAGACGGGCGATAAGAGGAAGGCCGTCACCGATGATGAAGGACCGAACAGGAAGAAGAGGAGTAGATTGGACCTGAAGGAGACCAAGAAGGAGACCAAGAAGGAGACCAAGGACGAGACCAAGGACGCGACCAAGGACGCGACCAAGGAAGCGACCCAAAAGGAGACCAATCAAGCAGGTCAGTAGATAGTGATAAATGTAGGGTTTGGTTTTATCATGTTATGTGTACAATTGTGATTTAGAGTAGGTATAACAGACGTAGGAGGGATTCATATTAAGAGTTTAGGAGACATTTGGTTGCTGTTACTCACAAATGTATTAAAACTAAATATTTGCTTCTCCGTCGAGCAGAATTTGAGGCCAAGTACCAGGAGCAGATGAAATTCGGCGAAGGAGGATGTGGATCTGTGTTTGCTGGCTATCGCAAAGCAGATAATCTGCCTGTAAGTGTTACACACACACACACACACACACACACACACACACACACACACACACACACACACAGTATGGTGCTAACCAAAGTCTTGTTTGTGTCTCCTAGGTTGCCATCAAACATGTCCCCGTGGACAACGTTCCTGCAAACACGTGGTGCGTGAGCGCCACCTGCTGCTGGCTTCAGCCCCGCCCACTCTTTCTGAATGTACCGAGGAGGAGTCGTGGTTCCCTCTCGCCCTTTAACCTTTAACCCTGTTGTGATGTTTCAGGACGAGCACGGGAAGCATCTCTCCGTGGAGGTCGCCGTCATGCTGAAGCTGGTGGCTGAGTCCGAGGGGACGTCGGCACCCGTGTCCCTGCTGGACTGGTATGAGCTGGACCGGGAGCTGATCCTGGTCCTGAAGAGACCGATCCCCGCCTGAGACCTTCGCGAACACATCGTAGACAACGGAGGCTCCTTAGACAAGGAGGAAGCCACGGTAAGGTCCTGGTCCAGTGAGGACACGTGGGGCCACCCTTGTGGGGACCACCCTCGTGGGGACAACCCTCCTGGGACCACCCTCCTGGGACCACCCTCCTCTCTGACCCCCCGTCTCTCCCTTTGTGTCCCTCAGATCATACTCAAACAGCTGGTCCATGCAGCAATCGAGCTCGAGAGCAAACGCATCTTCCACCGGGACATTAAGGTGGATAACGTCCTAGATGAGACCGGCTCGGACGTCCCGCGAGTCCGCCTCATTGACTTTGGTCTGAGCTGCTTCATCAAGAGGGGGGCCACGTACTGCATCTTCTACGGTGAGGCGTCCAGCTTCACTCCTGCTCCTCACCCACTGTTACATTTAAACAACGCTCCTCATCCTCATCCTCTTTTTTGTTATCGTGTCTGTGTATCCTAGGTACTCACATCCCCCCTGAGTGGTTCAGCTGTGGGATGTACCGAGCCGGACCCACCACGGTGTTTCAGATGGGAGTGGTCCTGTATGAAACGCTCCACCAGCCATTCAGTCAAATGAAGTTCTTCGCCAACGAGCTGGGAATCAGCGAGAAGCACTCCGAGGGTAAGACAGACAGACACTAGCATATCGGCAGACGCCAGGCGGTTCATTCTGGGTCACATCCTGTTGGGCTGGTAGCCGGCGGCCTCACCTCTCCTTCTGTCTCTCCAGACTGCCAGGGTTTCATACGGACCTGTTTGAACCAAGACCCCTACCAGCGCCCCACCCTGAAGCAGCTCAGCATCCACCCATGGCTCAGATAAACACACACACACACACACACACACACACACACACACACATACATACACACACATACATACACACACACACACAAATACACACACACACACAAATACACACGCACACACACTTAAAATCTTTACATACTGACATCCAATCCCAAACTTAACATCTAAATACTTGTGCTGCTCTCTCTGACAGGAAGGAGGACGTGAGGAACTCCTGCTGGACACATCGAAGGTTTGAATGGATTATTTAATACCAATCTACAAAGCAGGGTTGTGATACGAATGCTTTAATTGGAATTATATTATAAAATTAAGTTTTGAATACACTTCCAGGCATTCAAAGAATGATATGGACAGCAATGATCTTGAGTGAATTAGTGTTTGTATATTAAAAGACACATGGAGTTCTGATTGCTTTTCATACAACATTTTAGGCCTTCAAATCATTAAAGTGTTTACCGACTTCCTCTTTCATTAAGAAAAGACATCTTACCTTAAAATGATGACACAAGAAGAAGAGGAACTTTCAAAGTAAATGAATATGGTGCTTATGTGGGAAATCACGATTAAAACATGACTTTTGAACAAATTAATTCAGGCAATTAAAAGCATAAAAAAATTGAATTCACAACAAATAAAAAGAAGATTAAACAAGCGGCCAATTCAAACCCTTTGCCGTCAACGGAAGGAAGCGGCTCAAAAATCAAAGCAGCCGACATCAGCCAGTGTGAGGCTTCAGTGAGCCGAGCGGAGGCTTAGTGGAGCCTCAGAAAGGCCGAGACCAATCACGCACTTGTTCCATCCTAACAGCGGATGCAGCCCGTCAGTAATTGCACACTCAAAGTACCGCCAGTCATATTTCTTGGCATTTGGGGACATGTTTCTGCAGCTTAATTAAAAATATCCAGCAATGTTGGGGATGTTTGGACAACCTGTCCTTGATAGGCACATGGTTGGAGCTGGTGGCGCGGAACATCACCAAACAGACCCTGTGAGTTCACCGGACCAGAAATTATGATTGACAGTCTGATTTGTGTTGCGCCTCGGTCGTTGGTTAGCATTGGTAGCGCCCCCTAGCGGTCGATTTCAATGAAACGTTCAGGGGATGTTGACTTTGCTCTGGTTATCTGCCTCCGACCCGCCGCCTGATGGATAGTTTGTGAATTTAGAAAGTAGCTCGTATCTAAAGCTCTTAGTAAAAAAGTATAGTAAAAAGTACTATATTTACCTTTGAGATGTAATAGTCTTCATTATGCAGAATAGCCCATTTCAGAATAATTAACTTCACATTCCTTGGTTATAAATATTGATTAATTCATATGTTCATCAATTTAATGTTGTGGCTAGTAAAGGTGGGTCTAATTTCAACTACTTTATATACTTCTGGTAGTTTAATCTATAATAATACATCATACAGTATTATTAATCAGAATCTGCAAAGTCAATAAAGCTTAAAAATAAATGTGCTGAAGTAAAAAGTACAATATTTCCCTCTGATATCGAGTGCAGTAGAAGTATAAAGTAGCGGAAAATAAAAAGTATAGTAGCCTCAAATGAAAAACAAATAAAACATGAATGTCATGGTGGTCATGTGGTGTCGACACATACCGTGTCCTTCCCCTGGTTCAGTTCTACGCCATCTGCTCTCAGTACCGAGACCCGGATCTAAACGGGAACCGGTAACACACCTTTTGTAGATAGCTGGGCCGAGGCTGCAGCCACGATGAAGATGTTGTCGTAGCCGGTCCTCTTCTAACAAGATGTCATCCATTGAGGCCGCATATCTACAAGTGGGCGAGAACTAAAAGTACCTTTCTTAACATGCAACACAACTGATGGTTAAAATAAAAAACAAACAACAATAAAATCACTGTTATAGGATATTTGGTTATATTTATAGATGGTTAGCATTGACACTGGAAAGTGTACTACAGACTAACGTGAACTAGATCCTGTTCTGCATACTCTGGTACGGTACGTTTGGCAAACGCAACAAAGAAGAAGAAGAAAACAGTGGAAAGTGGAGAACTGCATGATGCTCATGAAAAATAAATGACAAAGATATGCAGGATTTGGACCTGAAGACTCTTCCATAATTCCCACAGACTGTGTAAACACCAACAACCGTCCATGCGATGAAACTAAATAAATTCAGTCATCAGATTTATTTTCAGTTGTACTGATTTCAAGTGGAACCATTTGCACACATTCAAACCAAATATGTATGTAAATATGTATGAAATAAAGAGTGGCTATTTGCTTTTTATAAATTATCTTCCATTTAATACATTTTGTTGTGAAATTATGTATCATGTTGATACAATTAAGCTCCTATGAAAGTGAAAAGACATTTATCTGTGTTATTAGGATCTGGCATTTGCTGACAATAATAGCAATATTAGTCCAACTGTGTGGCCAATTGTATCACATTGTAAAAAATATGTTTTTTGGAAATAAAAGAAATGCTGCACTAGTTGTAACCTATGAATTGCCTAAAGAAGAAAGACACACACACACCACTTGTTTTCACCACTATGCTCCTGCTGGATACAGTGGTGGAATACTTCAGTCAGTCAGCTATGTATTTATGAATGATCAGTCGGGATGTTGTCACTTGAGTGGTAGAAGATCTTATTGCAGGGGAGTGGATGTGACTTTGTTCTAATAGATTGTTTATTTGTTTTTTAGTCTTTAGCATTGGCACACACTCAGACCACTCCAAAAGCTGGCACAGAGTGGGTAGCTTCACTTATTCTTAAATGTCTTCCAACATGGCATGTTGTGTGTAATATGATTCAGAATTATTCCATGAAACACAATGCTGTAATGAAATTGGATTTAAAACAAAAACGATCTCCAGCCACACGGCAACCATTGAAAACGCATATCACGTGACCGTTCACGTCCACTGGGTGTGTGTGTGACGGTGTAAACAGGAAGCAGATTTTTGACACACTGCAGTCGGTTTAGTTGCAGAAAACACTGCGGAGGAAGAACGGCCATGGCGAAAAGAGGGACCAGAGATTCCTTTGCTTGAACCGTCGACGAGGTCGAACTGTTGCTGGTAGACCTGGCTGTTTGTTTTCTTCCGGAAAAGGGTCATGCGATAGGGGCGTGACGAATCAGGGAACGTAGGGCCTCCTGCCTACCCTGCCATCGTTTTCTCTTCTCCTAATGTTGAGAATGAGCTAATTAAACGGGCTAAACCAAAAACAGATTAAATGTGGACTGATGAAACTGCAGCTGGTGGCTCGTTGGTCCAGACTTGAGCCGCCATGCCAATGTCTACGAGACAGTTTTGAATGTACAGACTGGCACATGTTCAGGGATGCCGCCACTCAGGAGAATGACATCACTCTGGAGGAATTCACATCAGCAGTGACATCACATATCAGCAAATGTGTTGATGATGTGGCGATCACAAAGACCTAAAAGGTCTGCAGTGTCCGGTCTAAATGACTACCGCCCTGTGGCGCTCACCCACATTCTGATGAAGTGCTTTGAGGAACCGGTTCTCCAGCCCATCAAAAACACCCTCCCAGCCAGCCTGGACCCCCACTAGTTTACATACAGAGTCAACAGATCCACAGAGGAGGCCGTCTCCACTGCTCTCCACTCAGCCCTCACTCATCTGCAAAATAACAACACCTGCATCAGAATGTTGTATGTTGATTTCAGCTCAGCCTGAAACTGATTGGTAAACTAAGCCACAGTCGGGGGCAGTGGTGAGCAGGGTTGTCCTTCAATCAGATGATCGGCGGTTTGATCCCCGGCTCCGCTAGTCCATGTCAATGTGTCCTTGGGCAAGACACTTAACCCCAAATGGTGTGAATGTGTGCTACTCCTGATGTGCAGGTGGCACCTTAGCCCCTCCCATCAGTGTATGAATGGGTGAATGATGTCATCATGTAGTGTTAAAGTGCTTTGAGTGGTCAGAAGACTAGAAAAGCGCTTTACAAGTACAGGACCATTAAACTGAGTACTCTGGTCTTGATTACCTCAGTCAGCAAATGGTTATTAGTCTTCCTCACAAACAGACCCCGGGCAGTTCGGATTGGCAGCCAAACCTCCTCCACTCCAGTGTAGAACACCGGAGCCCCTCCTGTTCACGCTGTAAACCCACAACAGCTACCCCAAAACATGGAGAGAACTCTGTTGAGAAGTTCCTGGGAATCAGCATCACCTCCATCCTGGTGAAGAAAGCTCATAACCGGCTGTCTTTCTGAAGGAAACCTTCCCGGCCCAAGTTCTTGTCAACTTTTACAGAGTTAAGCAATAGAAAGCATCCTGACTGGAAACATTACAAACTGGTAAGGGATGTGCACGGCCCAGGACAGGAGGGCTGTACAGCGGGGGGTTAAAACCGCCCAGAACATCATTGGTACCCATCTACTGAGCATCAGTGAGAAGAGGAGCCTGCGAAGAGCTCAAAGGGTATTAAAATTAATTTGAATTAACTTTAAACTTTTTTTTATTAATTAACTTAATTGTTAGACTGTGAGACTCCTTAAGTCAGGGGTCACTAATAAGCGGGCCTCGGTCCGGGGACGGACCCAGGTGCCGTTATATCCGGACCTACAACCAATAGATAATTGAGAATTATAAAACTTTGACAGAGTGCTTCTATTATAAACAGGCGCAGCTTTTCCAACCTTTCCGGTCCAGGAGAATGGACTATTCACCTAATTTAAATAGCATAAATCTGCATCACATTTGCAGTTCAGTGAAGTGAATCTCAAATTCTTTGATAACTACTGACCTCTGCTGGTCTTCCAGCTGCTGGTGCAAGCCCACTGAAACACTGCATTTGCCATTTAATTAATTAATAAAGCCTCGTCTCATCTGTATGTTTGTTCATAGTAGAAACCGTTAAACACATACAGACGAAGAATTGTATTCAGTGTTCTCAAACACTCTATTCTTTTCAATATTATGTGTCAGAGCATAGATTTAAAAAATCCCTGGTCCCAGACCCTGCATGGTAAGCCATGTGGCCTGTTGATTTGTTGAAAACAATGGTAATTGGTAACACCAACAATGGTTGTAGGATGTTTCATTTTGTCAACAGTTTGAAAACACATAAATTGCAGGTCCCCACTTACCAAAGGTGATTACCGCTCCTATCATGTAACTGAAAGACTACTTACGCATCAAAATAATTTTACTCAAAAGTAGGGCTCGTCCGGGATTTGAACCCGGGACCTCTCGCACCCAAAGCGAGAATCATACCCCTAGACCAACGAGCCACCATGCCACGAAGGTAGCCTGTTAAGAATATATTCATGACATATCCGCAGTGTCGGATAGCTGGTTCATGGCTGACATCTACTGTTGGAACAAGTAATTGCACTGTGTTGGATTTTTACTTTGAACTGTATGTAACTTTGCTATAGCGTCCATCTAAATATAACTGTTTTCCGTTGATTCCACCCTTTAGTGCTACTTTTATGTATTTTTCTGTTGTATTGTCTGTTTTATTGTTTTTCTTTATTTTCATTTCAATATTGTTCATGCATTTCCATGTGTAAAGTGTGGAGTGGTCTACGACTGCATTTCACTGTATAATCCTGGATTGTGTAATGTTAATAAAGCTGAACCTTGAACACGTAATCAAATATTGGCAATGTGTATTTGAAATATTTGAAATATTTTAGTTACAAAAATATTGCTAGGTATGAAATGTTGAAATGTCAAAACGCTCATTAATTATAGACATAGACTTTTCAGTTGCTACGTATTCTTCATTTGGAAAATATCAGGAGTACAAACAATTATTTAAAATAAGAGGAATATCTTAACAAGCAAGTACTCTTGTTTGTCTTGAGGAGATTCAGTATCCCTAATGTGTTTACAACAAAACGGCCCTATTAGCTGCATCTGAAGTTTCCATGCACTTTGCAGTGTAGCTATTAACAGTGTGCTTCCTCTTGGGAGTTGGTAATATGTAGCAACATATGTCATGTTAGCAATGATCAATGTCCATGTGTTCCCTTCGCTCATGAAGTGTCACTCTGACAGAAATCCACAAGAGTTTTTTTTTAATCCATGAGAGGGCATCAGAACTGGACAGAAGGTTGGACAAAGAGGTTTTAAAATTGATTTTGATTTAACTTCAATTCGGATTCAGGGTGTCTCTGTTGAAGGGGCCGAAAAAATGAATAAAAAGGGCACCAGCGTTTTCTCCACAGGAAGGGTATCCTAGAGGGCCCTTTATCATGTGTTCTCTTCTGGAAGGACACACCAGAGGCCACTTTATGATGTTTTCTCCACTGGAAGAGCATCCAAGCGGGCACTACATCAAGTTTTCTCCACTTGAAGGCTACTCCAGAGGCCACTTTATTTCAATTCAATTCAATATATTTTGTATAGCCCAAAAATCACAAATTACAAATTCTCCTCAGAGGGCTTTACAATCTGTACAAATACGACATCCTCTGTCCCAGGACCTCTCATCGGTTCAGGAAAAACTTTTAACCTTCAGAAAAAGGGAAGAAACCTTCAGGAGAGCAACAGAGGAGGATCCCTCCCCCAGGATGGACAGAAGTACAACAGATGTCATGTATACAGAATGAACAATATAACAGAGTTACAACACATTCAATGCATATGACAGAAATGATTCTCCACTGGAAGAGCATCCAAGAGGACTCTTACATTATGTTTTCTCCAGTGCAAGGGCATCCAAGATGGCAATTGATCGTGTTTTCTTTCAGTGGGGCACCCAAGAGGAATCTTTTGCTGTGTTTCTTTCAAATCACCCCCCCACTCCCCTCACCAGTGTCTGTTGCTGTACTGCATTATTGACTTGTTCCTGTCTGGTAGCAACAGAGACACTCATCATATCACTCAATAATATGACATATTTACTTTATATGTTACTTTTATGTTGAAGATTTCTTTATCAAAACATTCTCAACAAACAGTACACAAACACGATTTGAACTTATGTGATTGTGATTTTATCAAATCATACAGTGCAGAGCAATTGTCTGTTCTTAAAGGTTATTTCAACTTGCAGAGGCACAGTCTACTTCCAGAGTCAGAGAGGGATGCACACACCAGTCAGTGTCTGTAGGGCCCTTTAACAGTGCTGCCATTGTTCGGGCTCAGGGTGCCCACACTCTATTGATGGACGATCACAGACGCTAGCTCCATGAGGCGGGAGGAAGAGAAGACATGAATTATGGGATGTGCCTGGATGGTGTTAGAGAGGGAAAGTGTGTCGTCTTTGCTCCCTTCTCTCCGGGCTCCTCTTTAAAAGCTAAGGAGGTGTGATATTTATACGGCCATGCCTGGGACTACGGAGGTTGACTAGTCCGTTCTCATAGCTCGCCACTCAACTGGAATGTACAGTAGATCAACTGGTGTGGAAAGCCTCGTGTTCAGGTCCAGCTCCCTCTTTACCATGGTGGTCTGGTTCAAGAGCCGCATGCCAGGGCAGCAACTAACCTCCTAATCTCACGGACTCAATGCCTTGTAAATGAGGCAGTAAAAAAGGCAGACTAAAAGAAAGAAAAGTTTGAAAGAGAGACTGAATCATAACACATATAAAAAAAGAAGTAACCACTGTAACATCTTCACTAGCCTCATGCTGCTTTGTACTGTTTCCTAACCCTGCATGTCTATGACGTCGAACATGACACACCAAAACTCTTTTAAACAGAAAGGCATATTCGTTTCCTGGCAATGGGCAAGGGCTTCAGAGGTTTAAAGAAAACCCTTTATATACATGCTAATTTGGGTAGAAAGGGGATGTGATGGGATACACTGGATGACCTCACCTTAGATGCCAAAGGACCTTCAACAAAGTAAGTACAAGTTACAACACATCAGCACCATATATCAACAAATGGATAGTTCAATAAAACCCTCGTCGTAAACATGGAATGCCATCCCTGTGGAGCCCTGTGAAGCCTGATATCTGGCCTCATGGTGGCCCAGAGGGTGAATGACCCCCAAAGTCACTTCCTGCTGCAGACTTTCCCCGACCATTTGGACCAGCAACACCCCTGCTTAGCCTGTTCTCTCACCTCCAGGCCACTAGCAGCTCTCTGTGACTGTCTTCCTTGAGGGGAGGGAGGAATTTCCCAATTCCATCCCCCCGGTGTCCAGCAGCAGTAATAATGATGCCCTCAGGCAACAGCTCTGTGTGTGTGTGTGTATGTGTGTGTGTGTGTGAGTGTGTGTGTGTGTGTGTGAGTGTGTGTGTGTGTGTGTGTGTGTGTAAACCAGCTCCATACAAAGACAAACAGAGGCCTATTGGCTTTCTATGGTTCGGCTCAGTCAATTGTGCGTCCGGAGCACCGAAGCTAAAGGCCATTTCCACTTTCTATCAGCTAAAATAACCAAATAACCTTTCGCCGCTATTGTCGTCACGTTTGATGCTGTTACACAATCCGGGTATGTTCTACACATACAAACCAGTGTGATGTTGTGTAGTATTATCCGTATATATGCAGCATATTGTAATGCCCTGTCTCTGACTCTGAGACTGTT
The DNA here is from genome assembly GCA_016806645.1 of Ophiodon elongatus. Classification (NCBI taxonomy): domain Eukaryota; kingdom Metazoa; phylum Chordata; class Actinopteri; order Perciformes; family Hexagrammidae; genus Ophiodon; species Ophiodon elongatus. Next base: position 918,294 of record JACSYO010000401.1, read on the forward strand.
TCATTGGAAAAGCCTCAAACCAACAGCGAATGTATTTATATATATATATATATATGTGTGTGTGTATGGAAAAAACTTGAACACTTGTTAGCATTTTGTCTCAATTTTTCAACAATCCTGACTTTGATCTTTGATAAATCTGGGAAGTTTTCACAAGTTGTACTGTTCGATACTGTTAGACATTTTAAGACTCACGACCGATCAGAACAAATGTAGTGTCCTTTTTCTTTCTATAATATCCGGCCATGCATAAGCATTGAATGTTGGACTGTTCAGTTGGGACCTTCGATATATTTTCATATATTCATCCATGAATAGTACTGGTCATTGGTGGTTGTAAGAGGGTTTCTTCTCCTAACGATCTCCCGGTACATGCTAATGAACAAAACACAAAGGCCTGGTCTTTTAAGAGGTGCAATGGAATCCGCAAATGATGCCCAGTTACTTCTCCACAGGAGAGCCAACTTGTCCAGGTGAAGTGGGGAACTTTCCAGTGCAGGTCGTCCAGCTGGTGGACAGGTGCTGAGGGCAGAACAGAGGCAGGGAAGAGGTGGAGACCGGCTCTACGACTTCTACAACTTTTTGTTTTTTCTTCCCCCTTTATCCTCTCTGTGTGCCTGCCGCTCTGTAATTACACCAGCTGCCTGGAACCTGTGGGTCTTTTTCTCTCTCTCTCTCTCTCTCTCTCTGCCTCCCTCCCAGCTTTTTCTCCTTCTCCTGAAGTTCTTCAATGCCCTCCCCCCTCACCGCTGTTCCTCCTCCAAAAGGAGGTGTTGCACCTGTCAAGTGACCACACCGGAGTTGAATTGCAGCTGGACGTGAATGTGATATCTTCAATGTGTGCACTCAGTTAACTCCCCTGTACATTGATATCAGTATTGGCTCTCAAAAAACCCATATCTCGAAATCAGTGGCTGAATTCCTTTTTTCTCCGAATTTTCTCTCAGTTGCTGGAGTATTTTTCATGATGTATTGTAGATAGTAATTTATCATTTTAAAGATCAAATTGCCCTGCATCGCACTTTATTCCTGATGTACTCTTAAGGAAATAAAACGTGCATGTGATTTGTAACAGGTGGATCTCTGCCTCATAGACTGTATATAAAGATAAGGCGGCCTTGTACTTGCATTCTCTCTACTGGCCATCAGGGGGCGACTTGACTGGTTGCAAAAATAAGTCAGATTGTATGTTGTCTATTAGAAAATGACCCTCCTTGAGTTTATGGTTTCACTCCTCCACAGTTAAAATATGGTCACGTCTGTTCACTGGTTGCAAAAAAACAAGATGACGACGACCAAAATGCCGAACTAAAGGCTTCCAAAACGCAGTCCACAAACCAATGGGTGACATCATAACTATTACGTTCACTTGTAAAATGACATGACAGCTTCCCCAAAAGTGAAGCCAAAAATTCTGCATTTTTCCCAAAGATGGTTTCTGTTATTTCAGGTAGTTGTTATTCCGCTGATGTATGTTCAAGTGTTCCTTTTTCAGACAAGTTTGGTTTTATTTAGTTATTTGATACTATATAAAGGGGGTGTGGGGTCATGAGTGAAGTAGTCGTGGAACTGGTGGCTCGGGAATTGTACATAGAGGAGGATTGTAGAGAGGAGATGTCAATTTAATTTTCCTTAACCATGACTGTCTATTTCAAACATAAACTGTATATGAAGATCTTAATATACGGAAGTGGAGACACGTCTTCCATTTATATGTCCAGTCTATGGTCTTCCATTACAATTGTGGAGCAAACAACTTGTAGGTGTTTTATTCCTTATGTGTACAATGCTATAGTAACCAATAGAAATAATAGGAAAAACTGTGAAAATTCAATCCAAGTTGTAATTAGACAGAATATTCCTTTCAGTAAAAGCCTTTTCACACATGCATTTGGTAACATTCTGAAACGGCAATGAAATAAATTCCCTAAATTGTTCCATTGATACTTTTTTCCTTTAATGTATTTCCGCTATCTGTTCACACGCCTACATCTGTGAAAATCTCTCCCCAGAAGTCTATTGTTGGCTTATATGCCACTGAAGAGGGCCTTACCTGAAACTTGTATGGTGTCAGGGAGGGAGGGAGGGCCTGACTTTTATCCTGTCAAAGCAGAGAGGGAGGATGAAGGCAGATCACATGTTTCCCACAGAATCGGGACATATGGTGGGAACTATCTGAAACTCATCATTAGGACTCTGCAAAGTCGATGGGACAGAGGGCTGCTGGAGTTTACATCACTCTCATGTTTCCCTTCTGAAGGACAGCAGTTAAGCAGATCAGGTCATTTACATTTACTTGAAGTGCTCAAGTTTCCTAAAAGGAATGTTTAAAATGGGAAAGAACACCAGGGCAAATATATGACTTTCAGTTAAAAGTAGATTATTCCTTTGTAGTAAGGGATAAATGCATACATGCTTAACAACTTTAAAGAAGCTATAAATAAAATCCAGAGTCGGGGTTGCCTGCACACGGCTTTCACCTCTGAAGTCACAAGCAAACATGGAGGTGGCCGAGCCGAAATAATAAAAAAAAAAAATGGCAGCGTGCAATTTTAATGTTCTGAATGTTGTATAGAGAACCTCTAAGTAAATCCTGTGTATAAACATATGGTTTGATGAGGGCACTTGTGCTATGGCCCTCACAGTCACCAGCCCTCAACCCAGCTGAACACCTATGTTAGAGTTTGGAATGACGTGTACTCTCTCCACCACTCAATTCAACATTATTTATAAAGCACCTTTCATACAATCTTGTCGCCCAAAGTGCTTCACAGAGCCAGATTAAAACAGCAAAGACAAGATAAAATAAGATAAATATTAGATGACATTATAATATCATTTTGCAAGGTTAAAAATTACAACAACAAACAATAAAAAGTTTGAATAAATAAAAGTCACTAAAATAGGCTCAAGTGATGTATGAAAACAAGTGATTTATATTTAAAAGCTACGGAAATAATTGTACGAGGCAGCTTAAGTAAAAGCCAAGCAAAAAAGATAAAAGCATAAAGCAGGGTAGGCTTTAGGGGAATGGCTCAGTACTTGAAGTGAAGAAATATAAGTGCCAGTACTCTCTTTATTCACATGTCGGGGTGTGTATCGGCTGGTCTCTGAAAATATTGCTACGTATTCCTATTCATTATTGCTTTAAGAATGTTATACTATGTCAGTTGTGATTTCGTTGCTATGTTATTATACTTGTGCTATGCATCTTCTATAGTAGACCTTTAATGCTCGCACATATTATGAAGCAGGATAATGAGACACATTCTGAATTCCTACAGTGATTAAAAGAAACGTTTTAGACTTAAAAATATAGAATTTTACATAATTTTTGACCATTTTCATGACGCGCCCCAAAAGCTAAAAGACCAAACTTGATATTGTTGAATAATAAGTAAAAAATGTACACATATCACAGCCTTCGTCTGAATATTTAATTCTTCTTGAAACGTTTGCCCTGTAAAATCATATTCTGGAAATCAAAACGGCAGATCCAGAATACTTTTGAACGTTTCATCAACTATATTTGTTCACAAATAAATCTTAGTACCCTCATTGTCACATTGACAAAGATGGTGACGGCCACAAACCAAAGATGGCGGTCAAAATGCTGAACTGAGTCCCAAAACCAATGGGTGATGTCACGGTGATTACGTTCACTTCTTATATTCAGTCAATGAGTGGAAAAACACCTTATTAACTCGCATGTTGTTGTTTTTTTCTTTTTTCATCTGTTGCTGGGGGATCTAACAGTCTCTCCTGTTCCCAAATGAACCAAAGGGCTTTGGCTGCATTCCATTTACCTTAAAAATCGGAAGTATTAGCTGGGTATGACGTCATACCCGAGTTAATTGTGTTCCGCTACAACAAGTTGGGGTTTGCTTTTGCCAGGTTAGCCATTGTTCGCAATACCAGTTGATAACAATTACGTAATACATTACGCCGGTATTTTACGCATATAAACAGTGTTGGACAGTACTGTATCTATGACTGATTTAATAAGACAGAAGTAATTACTACAGTTTTCTTTTTGTTGATGAGTGGATCAATCATCTTGGATTTTGAGGTTGGGGTTGTTGGGGTTTGTCTGACTTTTAGTGTCGGAAATCCAATTCTAAGAGGCTTCTAGATGAAATTTATGGCTGGGAATATAGAAACTACGACTTCCCAGTTCAAATGAAACACAGCATTAGTTATTTGACCAAAAGACTTTGGTCAGATCTGCGCTCGTAGTACTTGTATATAGAGTACTACACTCCATGCATACAAACTCCATCTGCTGAGGATGACCGTGAGATGCAGTTGAAAGCTCCAGTCAAAGCTATTAGGTGGCGCTTGTGTTGAGACGCTGATGTTGACATCTGACAGTCCACTTTGCGCTGAGATTTTGAATTGATCCTCATCAGTATCTGCCATCCACAGAACTCTCCGTTTCGGCTGCTGAAGCTGGTGGTGACAATGTGAGGATGCAGCAGGTCATGTTGGTCAATGAAAGATTATTTCTTCAATCCACACCACTTGTATAGTATTTATGGCAAACAAATAAGAATGTGACAATATTAACTATTACAGAGTGTGAAATTCTTATGTGTATTACTGTATAACAGAATGTGCAAAATGTGTTTTGTACTGTATTAACTTAATTAATTAAAACAGAAGGCCATCCTCTTCATGTCAGGCATAAAGGACACTTGAGCCTGCTGTGTGTGACAGCGCTTCTCCTTCACACCGTCTGTGGACACAAAGCTGTGACGGCAGACGTGACTTCATCACTTCAGTGTTGATGATTGAAGTCAGGGGGGAGGGGAGGTTGTCAATTAACCCACATCACTTCAGACAACAGAAGACTACGTGGCTTAAAGCATACTTGCAAGGTCAGAGGTTTGTGAAGGCCTGTTGTCCCTAGACAAAGGGCAAAATAAAAGGTTGAGAATATTACAGTAGAGAGCAACACCATGTCCAGAGAATAGACTGTATGTAAGAATCTGTCAGGCAGCGTAGTAAAACCATAAAATAATGGTTTGGTTATCAGGGCTGTCTGTCCCACTCCTCACTAGATGTTAGCAGGGACGCCGTTTTGTTGCTAGCTTATTGAAAATAGGACTTAGAAGAAGAGATTTAGCTGATTTTCTTTAATATATAGATTCCAGTGATGATCAAAAAGCTATCTTACAAACTTTGTCACAAGGCTGTTGTCATACAACAGTGTATGGCCAGTCATCAACTTCATGAGTGAAACATTTAAAAATGGACTAGAAGGCTCTGGAATTCCACACGGATACAGTATTACCAAGCCTTATCATAAAGGCAGATGGGCGAAAAACAAAAAAATAGCACAAGATAGATCTCTATTGAGATGTAAAGCAGGAAAAGATTTCCCCAATACATCCCACAATAAGCTGTCCTGGTTTACTGAATGGACCAGATGTCCCCCGTGGTGCACACCAGAGCAGCTGGTGCTTCGCCGAGACTGGAAGTGTGTCATCTTACTGTATCTGAAATAAATTAAGCGGCGGCTTGTTTTCCTCTTCCCCCATGGATTAGATGACGAAGCAGGGACACAATACAAAAGTTTTGGACTGAAACATACTGATGATGTTGCTATAGTTACAGCCTTACTGGCATCAGTGGTGGTAAGTGTGAAGCTTGTCCTGAGGGTGGCACTAGAGGAAGTGTCATGGTGTCATTAGAATCAGGCGGGGGACATTTATAAGATTGGGAGCATGAATGCATCAGTGTCTTATATTTCTAGTGTTTATGTGGACATTTTGGTGAGGTTTCCTGTAGCTTCTATCATAGTCATGTGTTACACATATTATGCTCCACACCTTCATTCGTCCACCTTTGTTGTCCTTGTTCTTACCTGTCTGTTTCTGTGTAAGTACACTGAGAGCAATGCACACACATGTTCAAAAACGCCGCTGTTACTCTTTAACTCAGATAGGACTTTGATGTCCACATCTAGTCTTGATTTTTATCAAACCTGTCAAAAGTTAGTATCAGTATGAGTTAATTATCTCTAAATATGCCTATTTGGAAAATAACGAGGCCATAATTTACCAGCTTTTTCCTTTTCCCAAAAATATTTCTGCTTTGCTCTCCCATGTGTAGTTGGCAGACGGCAACCTCCGGTTCTGAATAATGACAATGTAGAAGTGCCTCAAACTTGTATTATCTCTCATGGCCATCATATGCTTTTTGCAACCTATTCTGGTTGCAAAAAGAAGTCTGTATAAAAGTCTATGAAAAAATTACTCTACTTCTCTCTTGATTTATTCCCTCAGTAAACATTGTAAACATGAGTTTATGGTTTCAATCTCTAGTTTCAAGTCTTCTTCAATACAGCATGATGTTCATTTAGGAAATTATGGTCCATTTAGAGTAAAATAGACCATAAAGCAGAGTATGCTTTAGGGCGGGGCTACAAGGTGATTGACAGGTCTCTACCACAGCGTTGTCCGGTTTGGGAGTTGTCCATGTTTTCGACTTAACACTTTAACCCTTTTACAGTGTATGTTTCAGTTCATGAAAGTTAATTGTAACACTTTGGTCAAATAAAAATGTCTTACTCAACGTTCAGTTGTATTTAGCTCCACCCTCTCGTGTCACTTCTGGTTGCAAAATAACCAAGATGGCGACGGGCAAAATGTCGGACTCGAGGCTTCAAAACAGCAGCCCACAAACCAATGGGTGACGTCACTGCGACTACGTCCTCGTCTTATATACAATCTAAAGTATTGGTTCATTCCAGACAGGCTTTACTCCAAACCACCAGGCTGTCTGGGCTGCATCTGTAGGAGCCCTTCAAATGTGATAGCCCGTGTTCCCTCATTATGACACTTTCAGTCTTGAAAGGTGAATGTCAAATAAAGTGCCACAGAAACACTGAACCCCAAGTAGATTTACAGAGATATTAAAGTGTCATGTCACATCGACAAGTTTTTCGTTCACCCAGTCGTTTATGTGCAGCCAGTAGTCAGCATTTATTGTGTTCATCCAAAATAGTGGCATAATGGGAATAATTGATGCTGTTTCTTTAACAATTGAGACATAAATAAAAACAGCTGTTTTTCTTCCTGCCGAGGGACAATTCTCGATAGGCTATGTCAGTCACAACAAGTGGTTGGTCAACATGCTTCTGGCGGGATTTCTGTTAACACCGATTCAATGCCACATTCAGATCTTGAGTGAAGTGTTGGATGCTATCGGTCTCTGCAGATGAGGATCCATTGTGATGTAATCCTGCACAATCTTTTGTGCCTTCTGTTTTTAATACTAATCCAAAGGATATTCTGCAAGTCTGAGGAGTGTAAATACTGCACTCTCGAAAACGACTCTGACGTGACCACACAAAGATGGCGCTTTAAATGGCTTTCAGTTGAACTGTTTCACCATCTAAGACATAAGGCAAACTGAAACTGTAAGAACACTGAGAGCAATGCACACATACTTGGCTTATAAAGCTGATTCTGATTCTGGTATGTTACACGCAGTATAATTCATTCTTGGCCACCATGGTTCAGCAGTGCTGAATGCTTCACTAAGTTCACCAGACAGCTGCCTGCTGGGGTCAGATAGCAAGTTGTGATTGCTGATAGGTGATAATGAAAGTAAAAGTATTTTTCTTATCTTGCAAGTTCTTACAGTCATTATCTGGTCCGGTTTGTTCAAAAACGCCGCTGTTACTCTTTAACTCAGATAGGACTTTGATGTCCACATCTAGTCTTGATTTTTATCAAACCTGTCAAAAGTTAGTATCAGTATGAGTTAATTATCTCTAAATATGCCTATTTGGAAAATAACGAGGCCATAATTTGCCAGCTTTTTCCTTTTCCCCAAAATATTTCTGCATTGCTAAGTTTAAACTGATATTCACCATTCTACATGCTTCATCCAACTGTTTCAAATACATCAAAAAGTAACAAAGTCTAATGTAAAAAAAGAAAGAAAAAAGAAAAATGTAATTTCTCAAAACCTTTACGAAACTTTCCACTTTGACATCCAGCTGTAAATCAATTATTAGATCCATGACGTGTGAAATGCAAATAACCATAATGTGATGAACAAAGCATCATTTGGCCTACTTCATTGCAGAGTCTGCGGGCTGTGTGTGTGTGTATGTGTGTGTGTGTGTGTGTGTGTGTGTGTGTGTGTGTGTGTGTGTGTGTGTGTATGTGTGTGTACATCGCATACTCCATTGTTCAGTGAAATCTGTCTGGCCCGTATTGTCCTTATGTGATGGTATTGTTGCTGGTATTGTTTGAGCCAGTCAGTTTGTGCCGAGTTCCTGTGCATCTCGACGGCCATTATGCCGCTGGAGGCCAGAGCCATGTCAGATCGATCGAAGCGTAGGGGAAACAAAGAGACAGCACAGCTTGGCTTGAAGCATGGGGTAATGGGCTGAGAAAAAAAAGAAAGATGATGGGTATGAGAAAACCAGAATGCTTGAGCTGCATGGGTAGAGGCATCATATGGGTGAGAAGTGACACAGAAAGAGTGTGCTGGGAAACACAAAGACACGATATCTGCATGATAAAGTCCATGTGGAAGGACTTTAAATAGGACTCAGAAAATAATTTGTGATATATAAAATGAAACACTGACAATGAATGGAGGTAAATGGGTTCAAAGCCTGATGACTTGGACTGCAGTGAAAATGGAAAATGTAAGTTTACGCAGACGCAAAAGGTCCTCCTACCTAAATGACGATCGATCATTCGTCAGTGCATTATAACATGATCCATATGCTGATCTGATGCCACTGGGTCGAACACACGTTTGTTAATGTTGGGTAAAGACTTTTCCTTTTTAATGTTGGTTGAAACAAATCAGTTTGGTCTGCGAGTAGGAGACAGCCAGCTTATTATGTGTATGTGCAAATCTTCCACACCAGATTTCATTCCAAGTCTTTAATTATGACAATTACAGGGGAGCAGTTGTTGGTAATGAAATTCTCATTCTCAGGCTTTCTCTGACAATTCTGCAAAATGTAAAAAAGAAAAGAAAATCAACACAACATCAAGTAAAAATAATTTATGACGTAAAACACAAATTAGTGCAGAAGTTAAACAAAGGACAAATATAGAATATATAGAGAATATAATTAAACATAACATAATATAAAATACAATATTGTGGTAGACTGGTGTGGTTGTCCCTTTTTTGCAGTGTCATCACCATTCATATTCATTCATTCATAAAGCCTTCAGCCACCTGTGGACAACACTGTGTTCGTGTGATTTTTCTTTTTCTTCTAGAAAGCATGAATATAAAAATGTCACGTAAGGCAGACTGACACAGACCGAGGGGTCACCGATAGATGATTCGACTCATCAACTTTCAGGGGGCGGTTCTAAATTTTCCCCGAAACTCTTAAACTTATTACATCTAAAGGAACACAACAACTGGAGGCCGTCTTGTGATGGGATCACACCAGCGGCGACGCCAAATCGTGAAGTGTGGCGTGAAGTGGAGGGGCCGTTGACGCCTTCCCTCCTATTTCCTACCCCCTTACTTTCGGCACCCACACCCATCTTTCAGCTTGATCACAACTACACACCTGTAACATAGTGGACGTAGTCATTGTGACGTCCCCCATTGGCTTGTTGACTGCCGTTTTGAAGCCTCGAGTTCGCCATCGCCATCTTGGATTACGGCCGTCGCCAAGTAGTTTTTTTCACAACCAACGAACAGAAATGACCATATTTGGAATGCGGAGGAGTGACGTAGAGACGCCATATACGTCACTGGTAGCGGCCTGTCAATCACCTTGTAGCCCCGCCCTAAAGCATCCCCTGCTTTATGGTCTATTTGACTCTAAATGGACCATAATGTACTAAATGAACATCATGCTGTATTGAAGAAGACTTGAAACTAGAGATTGAGACCATAAACTCATGTTTAAAATGTTTACTGAGGGAATAAATCAAGAGAGAAGTAGAGTCATTTTCTTATAGACTTTTATACAATCTGACTTCTTCTTGCAACCGGAGAAGTCGCCCCCTGCAGGTCAGTTGAGAGAATGCAAGTTTAAGGACACTTCTTCATTGGCTTCACTCGGCAGAACCAGAGGTTGTGACGCTCTGAAAAAATCTGTTGACAGGCAGACAGAAATATAAAACACCTGGTAAAGTCCTCAAAACCTCTTTTGTGGTAGTTCCTGCCATCACTAAAGAGAGCCAAAAAAATCCAATTGATTATGATGCGCAAATTTTATTTTTATAAAGTTGATGATGATGATGAGGGTGGCGGCCTCATCAGAGGGAGAAGTGTCTATGAGAGGGAGAAGTGGGCGCTTGGCGTCAGAGGATGCTGCGGCTTGTTGAGCCTCAGCGGGTGGTATGGCCTGCTTCATAGTCAGCTGAATAATGTCATATAAAATTAATGTGTCTTATCAAGCATGTTCGCCAGCATTGTGATGGACTGCAGAATTTTTGTTTCCCATGCACCCCCCCCCACACACACACACAGAGAAAGTCCTCTGCTCAAATTGCCGAAAAAGGACTGAATTTGATGCTAGTTTGGTAGCGTCTCCAGTGCCCACCCCCCCCATTCCATTCCTTTCACCAGTCTGTATTAAAGTATTTAGACCATCCCATTAAAACTGTCCACTGAAGCCAACATAAACTGATAAAACAAAGTCCTGTAAATACAGTTGTTGGTGAGTTTCATGTCTCGTTTGGTGGTTAAGTTTTGTGCTACTTTCTTATTACACTCCATAAAATGTGGTGACGATCCACTTATTGGTAGTACTTCTTGTTCCCTTTCAAAAAAAATCCTTGCTCTGAAGTTTTCAGAAGTGATAGTCACTGACTGGTCAAGCACACCCATTTTTTATTTTCTTGTAGTTCTCTGCACATAATTACCATCGTAAATTCCGGTACCCACAATTGAAACGGTCTCATCTAAAGTGTCTTTGCGGCGTTCAGCTCCTCTTGAAGCGTCGACAAGCATAATTCAGTCACCTCAAACTAATTTTCCATAGCATTTTCTTTAGCCGATCTGGACCTGGGTCTTTGCAGAGGTGGCCAAGTCCAAACCACAATACTTGCAGAACCTTAAAATGTAAAGCCCTTCTCTGATTTGCTTTATTTCCCCAGAGAATCTAGGGCGACCTGCGCTGGTGAATGATTTTAGCCGGAGCGCGCATGTGGGTATCTTTTATGAACTGAAAACACACATTGAAGGGATCACAGTTGTAGGAAGAAAACACGGACAACTCCGGGATCAGACAACACCGTGGTAGCGACCTGTTTATCACAAGGTAGTACCGTCCCTAAAGCATCCCCTGCTTTATGGTCCATTTCAATCTAAATAGGACCAATATTTACTAAATGAACATCATGCTGTATTGAAGAAGACTTGAAACTTGAGATTGAGACCATAAACTCATGTTTACAATGTTTACTGAGGGAATAAATCAAGAGAGAAGTAGAGTCATTTTCTCATAGACTTCTATACAATCAGACTTTCTTTTGCAACCAGAGGCGTCGCCCCCTGATGTCCTTTAGAAAGAATGCAAGTTTAAGGCACTTTCACATTGGCTTCACGTTTTTATCTCAAAGGATCAATGTTTCGATCTATCTTGGGCGTATTAACTTCTTGACATTGTCTGTCCCCCAGAGATTGTAGTAGGGGGGGAGTTGACTGGCTCCAGTGAATGCAGACCCTGTCCCTCAGATCTGTGTTGTTTCTGTGCTCAGTGACTGTGAAGGTCTGACCCTACAGAACTCAACATATGGCCCGACTCAAATGACCTGTACATCATTACACAGAAGCAGGCGGAACATAATTGAACAGACGGCCACAGAGTTATATTCATAGATACAGGCATGGAGAAACACTCGGAGTGAGGTTGATGAGGCCACGGGGTCCACTGTATGGGATCTTTGGTGAGAGAAACAAAGGCAGCACCTGCTGTGGGGCAGCACTGAGTGGACACCCACTTGGTGTACATCACTGGTGAACACTTGTAGATAAGTTTGCCCTTTGTGTTCTAAGAAGTATTTAATTGTATCTGTACTCTCATAACCAGCATTCATGTTTTTGTCTATCCCTTCTTTTGCTGGGATATTAATGTACTGTTTTACGGTTACCTAAAATAATGGTTCAACATTTTGGGATACATCAATTTGCTTTCTTTCTAAGTTGAGATGAAACATAAAATACCTTTTGAACCCTTTTAGATAACATCCCAGGTCATATTTAAAAATATAAGCAAATACAATTTCTTTTAAATCAATTTCTTCGTATTCTTATTTCAAAATCCTCAAAATCAAAATACAACAATCTTTTCTTCCTGTAAAACAAAATATGACGTGTGCTTGCGTAAGCTAGTGCCAACCACTTTCCAGCAATAATACCATGCAATCCATCTATTACTCAATCTGCTACTTTCTAAGCCCGCTCACTTTTTAGCGGTCGAAATCAAATTTTGTTTGAATCCCTCTTGTACACGTTTACGTCACAGTACAGAAGCTTAACACCGTCTATCTTCCTGGGTTCAGGACCTGGTTAGCTTTGCTTAGCATGAAGACTAGCATAAAGCTAGAGGAAACAGCTAGCTTAGCTCTGGCTCTGTCCAAAGTTAAAATATTGTGTCTTGTGTATTTAATTGGTACATAAACAAGAATGTAGCTTGTGGTTTAATGGGGAGTTACGTGCTGTAACTGTCTCTTAGTGATTGTGCAGCTTCCGAGAATCTCGTCACATTGAAGTTGTTCAACTGCACTATAGCTGGAGATGCTGCACAATTAAAATAGTCCTAGCACAAAACCAGTGTTTTTTTTACATTTCTGTAAGGCAACATTAGTGAGCTTTAGAGGTGTTGGTAGAACCTCTGACAGAGACAGGCTAGCTGTTTCCCCCTGCTTCCAGTCTTTATGCTAAGCTAGGCTAACCACATCCTGATTCCAGCTCCACACAAACATGAGATGGATATCAATCCTCTTCTCTCTCTCTCTCAGAAAGAAAGATACCTTTACATTACATACACATAAATATGGTAATGTTGATAAATAATACAGCCTACATAAATTCACTGTCATGGAATTGTATTTTTTGGGGGTCTGCTACAGCAATGGAGCAACATAAATTACTTGTTCTATGTTCCCCTTTGAGAAAAATCTGAAATTTGTATTTTATATTTATGGTTTCCTGAAGGCATCTTCTAGTTTTTTCCATTAATTCGACAGGATACCATTCTGGTACAGCAGCCCCGCTACACAAAACAAGAGCCACAGACTTTGAAAAACAACCTACGTTAGCTTTCCAGCTAAAGTCTCCCTCTTATCTAAGGTGACAAGTTAAAGAATTGATAGTTAAACATAATAGTTCATCCCTGGCGCTATAATTGTCAGCACCGTGTAGTTAAAAACAAACACAGACCATTGAAATCTTTAAATACATGACACACACACACACACACACACACACACACACACACACACACAAGCAGAGCTTCCTGTATTACATTATACACTATGTTGTATTTTCCAAAACTGTTAAACATTCCATTCTGTCGATTCTGACGCTTATAAATTCAACCAGACAGGTTGTTCGGATCACCAAAATAAACACACGCTTGCACATTATTAAACAGGCGGTGAGCCTCCGCTGTTCAGCAAGGCCAACCCGGCTATGGTTCACTGGACAACTATAAAACTTTGCCTTCTCCAAATTACATGCCACAAGCCAGGCGTGTTGCCAGGCGGGCAGCTGGCATCAGCTGGCATCATTGTCTTTGATTGTGGTGAGAGGAGAAGGCTTGATGGGCTCATTCTTCTCTGTCCTCTCAGCGTTCAGCTGCTCCACGAGTCCACACGTCTGTGTTAACGCGACAAAGAGAAGCAAGTGGGGCACACACGGGAACAGTTAGGTTGGAAAAAAAACCCACTACATTCATTAGCTACTGAGAGAGGAGGGACTTGCTTAAAGGACGATTCTGGCGATACAATGACATCATGTGCATACTTTTTATACACCGTCAGCTGGTCTTGCTTGGGCATTAACTATAGATTGTATTTAAAGAAGTGGAAGTAGTCAGTGTGACGCCACCCACTGGTTTGTGGACTTCCGTTTTGAACCTGAAGTGACCATTTTGAATGAGAAAGTGGAGCTAGGGAAGAGCGATACCCGGCAGGGCAAGGTACCGTTAGCAGCTGACGTTAGCGCAAAGCTAGCTCGCTTGGTTACCAAGGTGCATCACATTAACTGCGATATTAATTGAAATGCAAACCGTGGCTGGCGAAAAACAGGCTTGTTTGTAGGGTACTTATTGGAACAAATGATCAGCCGACTCTTTAGATTGTCTTTTAGTACAACCAAACGCTGAACAACACCGTGGTAGCGACCTGTCGATCACAATTTAGCCACGCCCTAAAGCAGGGGTGTCAAACTCATTTTCACCGTGGGCCACATCAGCATTATGGTTGCCCTCAAAGGGCCGGTTGTAACTGTAAAAATGTATAAATGTAACTACTCCCTAATATATTGTTAAATGACTGTCTCTGCATTTGATTATTGTTTATTCAAGTGTAAAAATATAGTACATGCATCTATATAAATGTAAAAATGTATGTAAGCAAATTTCTCTGTTATTATAACATAAATCATTTTGATTTAGGTTTAAGAAACCCACATTACTCTATCAAAGATCAAACTTTTATAGAAAATAACAAAGACAAATATCATCAAACACACGTTATTACATTAACTTTGTGCAAAGCTTTTTTTGTCACAGTTGAGAGGAACATAACTCTGGTACAACACATAATTGTGAGCTGCTAAAAACATGTGTGACAGATGTGGTCTGGGGCTCACCTGCTAACACACCTTTACATGGAACATATGCTCACACACCTTTACATGGAACACCTGCTCACACACCTTTACATGGAACACCTGCTCACACACCTTTACATGGAACACCTGCTCACACACCTTTACATGGAACACCTGCTCACACACCTTTACATGGAACACCTGCTCACACACCTTTACATGGAACACCTGCTCACACACCTTTACATGGAACACCTGCTCACACACACTTTACATGGAACACCTGCTCACACACCTTTACATGGAACACCTGCTCACATACCTTTATGCTGCGTTCACAACAAACTTGTTGTGAATTTTTCGCGCGAGTAGATTACAAACAAAGTCAATATGATAATGTTATGAACCCAGACACGAGGGTGTTTGATGTTCCCACGTTTGCGGGACTTCGACAACATGTACAAAGCAGAACTAGTGGTTATTTCTTCCACGGTGGATGGCAGAAATTAACTATTTCCACGGAGATAAGCCACGCCCCCTCCCCGGCGCATCTAGCGCGTGTGAAGCGAAATAACCACAAATAGTCCGACGAGTAAACTCACGCGAGTAAAGCGATGCGAAGATTCGCAACGCTATTGGTGTGAACGCAGCATAACGGTAGGTAGGATGCCGTTCGTGAGTCACAAAATCAACATGCATTGTGGGAGATGTAGTTTATGGTCACTGTACATTGTAAAGCAGCATAGACTTTAATTTTAAGACAATCATATTCCTTTCGAGCTCTCGCAGGCCACATAAAATGACGTGGCGGGCCGGATTCGGCCCGCAGGCCTTGAGTTTGACACCTATGCCCTAAAGCATACCCTGCTTTATGGTCTTGTATCATCTGCCTTCAGTATGTTTCTACACTCATTTATTCAGATGTTTCTGAGGTAACTGAACACTTAAAACTGTTTTTTAAGCTATAAACTAAATAATATAACTGTACTTTGATGAAACACATCAATACTGGAGTTAATATTGTCATTCCCCCCTCCTATTGTTATAACCTTTTCAGTAACGACGATGTAGCAGTACAATCACAGCACATCACAAGCCTGTTCTCTCCTGTCTGTGGACTGAAAATAAAAGCTATCAGCACATTACAAAATCTGGCGAATCAGTGTTAATGACTGGCGTCAGCAATCTGCTTTTCCAACACTGTGACAAGAGCATTCTCATTTAGAGACTGGCTAGTTAGCTAGCTAACATTAGCTTCCTAATTCCACCATGATTTCATGCTAACGCCACACACGTTACAGGAAATGAGCAGAACAGGCCGCTGGGTCCCGCAAACGAGACAAGAATTTCCCCACCGCCGTCCCTTCGCCTCTCTCCCGGCCGCTAGGACACCACAGACGGGAGGAGAGCAGATGGCTGGGACGGAGGTCCCAGGGCTCGCACTGGCTGAATTTGGGTTGCTACAGCTGCAATGCTCGCTCTCCGAAGCTGGCGCCCACTCTCTTACCAGCAAAGTAATCTCCCAGCGGAGGGGTAGAGGGACCGCAGGATTGTAATTCTTGTCTCATTTGTGGTCTGATAAATTCATCAAATTCTGTGCACCATGGCATATCACTATAGAAGACATATTTGTCGACGCTGCGTCGAGGCTCTTTGCTCACTTCTTGGCATTTTCAAAGTTATGCTCAGACCTGGAATTGACACTTAGATTTGTCACCTATCTGCAATGCCAAAGCTGTGTGAGGTTAAATTGCAACACTATATCCATCAACTGAACTATGCGTACATAAAGCATAAAGTCTTTACCGATGGTGAATATGAAAGTGATTTAAGCAAGAGGATTCCAAGTCAGATTTAAGTCATAATCAGTGTATGGTTTTACTGCATTATCCTTACACTCTTTACAGAACATTTACTGTACACACATTGAGTCAAAGCAGGTTATTGAACTCACTGACTGTCTGTGTAGCCTTGAGGCTATAGGTGAGGCCCACTTCTCCAGAACACATACTTCCACACCCATGCACCTCTCAAATCTTCCCTCCCTTTGTCACACTGTGTGTGTATAAAAGTATTAGCATATCTGTGCACCTGTGTACACAGAGAAAACTCCTCCACTCCTTCAGCATGTTATGTATATGTCTAATTGTAAGACATGCTACGGTGTGAGAACATTTTTCAGTATATTCACCAAAAAATCTAAATAAATGTTTAGGGGGGTTTTATCTTTCACCGTCACAGATTTCATGTCTCTTTGCCTTCATATAATTTCATATTTCAAAAATCCCTGGAAATATATATATAGATCAGTTAAAACATTAACACTTTATATATAAGGGAAACTTTATATGTGGCTAAAACAACCCAGTCGGCAGAAATATTTTTACATTCCTACGAACCCTGGATATCTTTGTTGTTAAGTTATGTTGTTCTGTACCTTGTTATGGTATGTTGTGATGCTACATTGTTATGGAACGTTGTTATGTTACGTTGTTATGCTACATTGTTATGTTTGCATTAAAATACGGGATTGTACAATCCCGTATTTTGCAGAAACGTACAATGCCAACATTTTGTTTGGTGACTGGGTTGGCCTAAAGCATTTGTTTCACATCTTAAACAAGTTCACTGAGTTTACAGACAAGAAGAGATTTGTGTGCATTAAAAAGCAGAAGAAAGTGAAAAATGTAGAGGAACTCCATATATGGTCTTCCTGCTTAGCCTGAAGAAACCAGTGGGTTTAAAGTGTGTATTTCACACTGACACACCCTAGCTTTTGTGCTCTATGTAAAACAGCGCCGTTTTATGAATAGGGTATTTACAGTGGACTGATAACATGAGATAACACATGTTCAGAGGATACACTCCGACAGTTTTCCCTGTGTGACGCATATACTGTACTCATTTCCTCTCCCAATTATACCCATGCGTCCCTCTACAGCTTGCTTTTATCTCTGCAACTCATTTAGCAATGATTTACAGTGCATAACAGGCCACATCAAAATCCATTTCATGAAATAAAATTAAGAGAAGCAGGCCAAAGCATACACTAGAGACAGGGACATAGAGACAATTACAACAACTGCAGATGCTCTCTTTGAATGGAAGGATTGCTTTATACTCAAATTGAACAGTTAGCTTTGTCACACAGAACTACGTTAGCTAACTAACAAAAGCTGCTGGCGCTAGAGAAAGACAAAAGCTCTGTATTCATTCCAAAAATATTGAAGGATGATTCCATTTTACGTCTGGGAACTCGACAACATTGCCTAAAAAGACGTCTGGCGGATTAAGAAACACAGAAGCAGGGGAAAGGTCGAAGGGTCACTGAAAGATTAGGACCATTGATATGTACAGACAATTATGATTGACATCAGCATCATTGTTTCTTCCTCCCTCGCCTAAGGTCCTAAGTTAGCCCCCCCCATCCCTCCCACGCATCTCTGCCCTTCATCTACCTCCCAGCCCCCTTCACCCATCCCTCCAGCCTTCACCCTCTCTTCCCACAGTCTTGTGTATGTGACCTTTAGTCTGCCTATTGTTCTATAAGTGGGCCAAGAGGAACCAGTCATCTGCTTATTGAACCAGTGTTTAGGAAAATGGGGGCCGTGTTTAACACCGGTTATGGACTGTGTGTGTGTGTGTGTGTGTGTGTGTGTGTGTGGGTTTAGGATATTAACCATATGTTGTTCTGTGTTAATCCCATGAGGATATCCTATTGTTTATTTAAGGATTATGGATAAGGAGCATATGCATGTGGACTATTGGATAATGATATATGTAATGACATAACTATACAGTAATCTCCTGTCTGATAAAAATGGTGATTTTAACGCATTGTACCGGTGTCGTCATTCCTCCTACCACCACCTTTTTTTTTTTTACATTTGAAAACATCTGCCATCTCGAGTGAGTGTCAGTCACTGCTCAACAAACTGAGGGCACTTTCCCATCGATGTCAAGTGAACATCTTTTATGCGTTTCGTTGACGTCCTCCAACTGTCGGTGACCTTGTACTGACTTGACGCTTTGGAATTATAGTCTTTGTAACACTTGTGCTAATAAAACATATTGAATTGAATTGTCTATGAGATAGTGAACCAGATGTTAAGTTCCAAAATTATGGTTGCCCAAAATAACTCCTCCCAATTTCGACAAAATGTGTGAAGTTAGAATCAATTATACTGAATTAGAGGCCAACTCTCCGGCACCAATACTGTAGCACTATCTGGAATGCAAGAAAGTGTCCCCCCCCCGACCCCCCCACCCCAAAAAAATAAAAACAGGGAAATAATGGAAGAAACCCAGAGCAACTGAGGAGGGGTGCCTCTCACAGACATGGCCACGGACAGACATGCAATAGACAGAATTATAGAGAGATTGTGAACATGTATGAAGAATGGATCCGAGAGGACGTTGATTAACTTCAGGTGTCGCCAAACAGGTAGGACCTGAGCCGCACAACCTCCCCTCCACCGTGGAGACCTGTGACAGGACACACCTTTCACACAAACAGGAGGAAAGAACAAACACAGGGAGGGAGGCTGAGAGACTGCAAACGTATAGATGTGTTTCAGTTCAAGTGGTTTATTG
This sequence comes from Ophiodon elongatus, assembly GCA_016806645.1. Classification (NCBI taxonomy): domain Eukaryota; kingdom Metazoa; phylum Chordata; class Actinopteri; order Perciformes; family Hexagrammidae; genus Ophiodon; species Ophiodon elongatus. The sequence continues at coordinate 937,671 of JACSYO010000401.1, forward strand.
CCATACGCACCATGCAAAATACACACATGTTCTTAGTGCAGTTGGTTCCATCAATAGGATATCAAGGCCAAAAAGGAGTGGTACTGTCTTTTCAAAATAAACTTCCTTTTTTTGCGTGTGTCAATTTCCACTCGTGTGTGCGCTTGTCTTTTCAAATGGCAGAAACAAAAGTCAATGGTTAAAAAGATTTTTGGTTTAGGTTGATAACAAGTAGCTTAGTTACGTGGTGAACTAGGTTGCGTTCAAGCATCTTGCGTAACTTAAAACAAGTCAACGTTGATTTATTGTTTCACATGGGACACAAACACTGGCCTCCTGCTTTAAAGTCCCATGTTTTTTTACCCATCCACCCCAACTCTCGTTCCTACACGGACTTCATGTTTCTTTTATACGGCTTCACCTGGCTTTCTCTTTTACTGCCACCATAACTTCGGCCAGAGTTTGGCACCTAGGGCTGCTGACCACACTGCCGTATTTGCGACTAGAGAGGGAGAATGCGCTGCTCAGGGACGACGCCAACAACCCAAGGACCTCTTCACAGTGTACTCTCGCTTTAAAGGAGTCAAATCAAGATCTCCGTGGTCCCTGCGCCTGAAATGGCTGTCAACACTAAAATAATTCCATCCATGTGAGAGTTTAATGTCCCATGATACTTTGAGCACTGATTTATACGGGAATCAAATTCTCATTTATTCCAAACGCAGTGCAGGCAAACTCTACCCCATGCTCTAACTGGGAAAAGAGAAGGAGAAAGACGGGGGCCGGGGGGAGGGGGGGGGGTTGTTAGGAGGTTATGGCAGGGGAGAAAGAGGGGGAAGTGATGGGTCACGGGAGGGGGGGAGAAGCAGAAAGAGGAAGGAAAGGAGTAAAGAGAGTGCAGTGGAGGGCTGGTAGAAGGGGGTTACCAGCCATGCATCAGTCTCCGCTCCTAGATTCATGGCTGTCAAGGATTAGGCTGAGAGAGACAAAAGGTCAGAGGTCACCACCCCCCCCTCCTGTCCTGACCTACCATTTGCTGCTGGGTTGAACTGCAGCTTGGGAGGAGAGGGGCTTCTTCACACACTTTATCAGAAAATATCAAACCCAGGGGGAACAAAATATAATAGACACCGACAAAAGAAAAACTCCAGGCTTCATATTTGCTGAAAATGTTTCACCCAACATATGATCTCCACATTAGACTGCCTGAGATATCTCCTGAAATGAGCATGCTACCCAGCTAGCCCCGGCCCGTCCTGTCTAGTAATACCCTTTTCCCTTGAGAATTCGATTGGCCGTAACAAAACTAAGTTCTCCATCTATGTAGACGGTATTCTGTAGAATTAATGCAAAGCTAGGGGGCGCCGTCATGAAAAATATAAATTCCTCCCTTTTGGTGGTCGATTCTTCCTCAAAGGGGTTTACGGAGCAGATAGGAGTTGAAGTGACTTCCCAACCCCGACGAGTAAAATCTTTGGAGAAATGTTTTTTGGGGTGTTTTAACAATAATTACACTTTACATAATGTCGACAGTCACAAATAAAGTCAAATTTGTCAAATGCTACTTAGTGTAACATTGAGAGCATAAAATTAATTAGTGGCCTGTCAGACTACTTCGTAGTGATGCCGCCGTGTTCCAAGATGTCTATTAACACATTATCCGGCTTTAAAACCTGATCCCTGCAGCGCTCTCTGCGACAACCATATTGGTAAATCAATACCTTCTGGACCGTGTCAATCAAATTTAACATTAATATCCTGAAGCAGAATTTATGACTGAGCTGTCGTACTGGATCACAATAGATTCTACAGATGTGTACCTTATAAAGTGGTCACTGAAAAAAGAGCGAAACAGGAAACACATATAGTGTTGATTTTTCCTAGAACAGAGGCTAATCAGTGAAACTGATCACAGTATACTTGGTAGACCACACTGACTGCAGATCAGGAGTAAGTACAGACCCTGGTCTCCTTGTATCCAAACCCTCCTTCTCTATGTCTTTTGGGTGGGTAGAGACAGAGTGAGGGGCACCCACTGAGGGGTGTATTGTCTTGGGGTTTTCCTCTTGTTAGCACCCTTGGCCTCTCAGCGTGCTGTGTCACACACACACACACACACACACACACACAGCCGTCCACTCCACCCCCTCCCTGCCCTGTCTTTTCGGATCACTTAACAGGACAATTACTCTATCCATCTTTTCATCGGGGTCCATTGTGTTTGTACCCTCGGTTTAGAAAGCTTTTATGGGGAAACCATCTCTTTCTCTTCTTTCAACTCTTTCTTCTTGGTTACATTCACATTGTACCATTTATAACAGTGATGCTACTGCTTTAGGTTCAGGGTCAGTAGCAGACTTGTCAAGATTTAGAAGTGTGTTAAAGGCAGGCTTTAATGATTTGAAACTGTACTGTTTTTTCTGCCAGGCCCTCCTCCCCTTATATGAGAGAACATAAATATGATGTGCCCTTATCTTCCATTTATTGTTAGCATTTCTTTGGTAAAGCAGTTGCTGCAGCTAAGAACATGCTAACAAGCCTAGCTTAAAAACAGAGCGAAAACTGAAACGGAGAAAGGGAGAAAGGGAAAACTGCTGCGTTAGCTAAAGGTAAAGAGATCTCCCACAAACTCCCAAGCAGCTTGAGTTCCACTTTGAACAATCCCTTGTTTTGTAGAAAATAAAAACAAATGAGATATATAATGGTTTTAGGCCCAGTTAGAGCCGGAGTTAGCCCATTATAGACGTTATAGACGTTATATACAAGAGTTTGGCGCAGTGACTTCCTGCATCGTCTCAACAAAAAGCTTGCTAACAAGATACGATGTGTTAATGTATCTAAGTCTACTGTTGAAAATATGTGTGAAAAACTGTGAATAAAGGGCACGAGTATCACTATGTATAACCTTTGACAATGACTAGCTTGAAATACACAAAAACCAGCCCGAAAATGAAGAAAATCTGAAACGACTGCATGAGATGGTCTATGGAGCAGAGCCGGCAAGGATTGGCCAATCTGCGTGCGACGGCCAGACTTAGTAAAGAGCCAATTGTAGTAGATAATGATTTAGCATAAAGGCTGAGCCGGCCCTAGGCATTGGCGGTATAGGCGAATACTAGGGGCGCCATCCATCCATCCAAAGGGGCGCCCCAAATGAGGGAAGAAGAAAGAACTTTTACTATTATTTTGAAATATTTCCCAAAAAAGCCTACAACAACATAACTTCGTACCCTTTTAAATGGGTACTGTATTACGGGTTTCCCACAGCATCACCCTAATAACTAATAAATGGCGAGTGTTAATGGCAGTAACTACCACCTTAAATTCATTATGACAAGTTGGAAAGACTATTCAGGTGTTTTGGGGATAACCCACAATATAATTTTGAGAAAGTATAGGTTTTCTTTTAAGAGTGATCTGCATAGCTTAATCTCAAAGACATAATGCTATGCAGTTTTTGTGTGAGTGTGTGAACACAATGATTGGTGGTGGAACTGGCTGTCACGCAAGGGGCACCAGCTAAAATTTTGCTAACGACTCTGCATAAACATCACGGTAAATAGGTCTAAGGCATCATGGATTTAGATTCTTAAGGATGTTTCTCCTCATATTGAAAAGGAATCTGGGGCAAGTCCAACTGCCTTTGTCTTACACTTCTAGATTAAGAAAGAAAGTGTATCTCTAGGGAGTGAGACAAGGTTTTAAAACACTTTTTTCCGCCAATAAGAATACAGCGATCATACAGCCTATTTCAACTGAATTCACCAAACACTTGTAAAATTACCCTTTTTTCAACATGAATGTTAGTGCTATCAATTGTTCCCTAACATGTTGCAATTCTTTGGTTTTAAACCCCCCGTGGAAACACAGCAGAGCACCTCTCCCCCTCCCATACCACCAGGGCTGGTGGTGGGGGATGAAGGGGAGATTCTTTGACAAGAAGCCCTGGTCCGTTCTCTGTGCTGGTGTCCAGACTTGATAGCCGTGATACCAGGCCATTCATGGACTTAAAAGGCACTGATGCACTTGAGGAGCCACTGGGAGCGTCCTTCCTTCCCTTGACACACACACACACCCACACACACCCACACACACACACACACACACACACACACACACACACACACACACACACACATATATTACAGGGTGTGTGGGACGCTGTCTGTTGTGTAGCACTTCTACTTCATTTGCAGCTAATTCTACTAGAATTCTACTAGAATTAGCTGCACATGAGATCAGATCTGATCTCATATGCTTGGCCATTTCTACAGAATCTTTGTGTCGATGCAGTGTTTTGCAATTTGCAGTTGCACAACAAGTCCTAAAAATGAAACAACGAAATACATCCTTTGTTACTGCCTTCACGATGCGAGGTTTGATCAGGACAAAAAAAATGACTCGGTTAGGGAAAGAGCGTGGCCATGATTAACAGAAGCCCAACTGGCACTTGATAGGAAACTGGAATCGAACTGAAAAGGCCAATATTTTATTGACCCATTCGTCCAACCCGACGTCCTCCTTATACCGACTCTATAATGACGTCACTTGACTTCCGCCTTTGCTCCAGATGGACAAGAGTCATGATTAAAACTGCAACTAGATCAACAATATTTGTAATTTTGAGGCACTTGCTGAAATGACTGATTCTATCACTTTTAGGAGGACTGTCTCCTTTTGCATCATGTTCCAGTTTTCCATTATTTTCCTTGCTGTAATCTGTTTTGATATGCTCCAGCAAAAAAATTCTTATGAAGGAAACATGAGACTTCCATCTACCCATTGCAAAAGAAGACATGTTAGTCAACAGCTTCAATTCAAAAGACCCAGCACCAGTGGCCTACTATTTTCATCCATTACTCTCCCTCTCTGCCTCTGTGAAGTCATTCTGTCAGGTCCATTTCTTTTCATTTATCTCCAGTGAAGGATGGTAAGGTTAGATTCCTCAGCATGGAGACCTCTGTGTGCTCTCTATAGCTGCCACCACATCACATTCATCTTCAGCACTACTACGGGGTTCACACACTCATCAGCCCTGTCTCTTTCGTTCCACACCTGCTCTGATCTTCGTTTGCATCTTTGTCAAGCTGTAAATGCATGTTTATTTGGACGATAGGTGGAATGCGATGCAGAACATTTAGACATTTTGGATCAAAGGCACAATGGCTGCAAATACAACCATTAGCTTATCCAAATATTGTCAGCTATTGGTAGAAACTAGAATCTGTCTATTCCTGGATGCTTATTGCCTAAGGAGAAGACTATTGGCACCATTGTAATACCTTCACTGAGCCCTGTTCTGACGCTCTGCAGGCCAAAGGCCCGTCCTGCAACATTAGTGGACGTCGTAGCAGAAGGCTAGCGAAGCTGATCACCACGGATCAGTCTCCATTGTAGGAGGGATCAATCACGATGAATCAATAGAATCTATAGGCCGCTTTTGTGTGCGGTGTCCAGAGTATGACCCTGGACCCGGCCACCCTGAGGAACTGAGGTTAAAGGTCACACATACACAGACAGGGAGAGACATGGCTGCGTAGAACTCTGTCTCCGTCTCTCCCCGAAGACCAGCTACACGCTACAAATCAATTGGTTTGTGGTATCTGTGCGAGACAGGGCATGAGAGGTTTCAGCGTGCACTTCTCCGTAAAAGTCGGTGAATTTCCTCTCCTTTTCTAACCGTGTTAGGCTCATGGGTTGCTGGAGGATATCCCAGCATTCATTGTGTGAGAGGAATTGTCGATCCTGGGGAGGTTGCCAGTCCAACACGTGCAGACAGACAATATTTTTACACACGTTTTTGAGGTGCGTTCAGTTTCAACGCAAATAATTATTCTTTGCCTTGTGTTGTTGAGAGAATTTTCCCACTGATTGTTTCATTGCCTAATGTACCCAATGTTTAAGTGATAAGGCTTGTGATATATAGATTTTTGTTTTCATATATTATTAGCAAATCCCATAAAAAGACCATAACCAACAATGGGTTAGTCCATCTCTCAATACTGACTCCTCTAAGTCCCATTGGTTCCTATAGAGTAGCAAAGTGGGAGAAATTATTTTGGTTCTAGAGGTAGATGTCACATTACTTTTCCCCGTAGACAATGACCATACAGCTTGGATGATAAAAAGTTAAAAGGTACAAGCCTATGTATGTAAGCCAAAACTTTTGGGGGGAGAAGTTAACTACGAGTTTACTTCCAAGTTGCACTTTTGGAAAGAACCATCCAATTCCCAAGCTCATCCTCCGGGCCAGGAGCAGAGCTTCGCCTCGCTGCTTCGCCAACACAGACCCACGCTGCTGGAGGCCCAGGCCCTATTGCTGGGCCTGCCGGAGAGAAGGGAGGCCAGGGAGAACCCTTACATTGTGGCATTGCTACTCGTGGCACTTTTAAATTCAACTCTGTATGAATTCAGCAACTATGGTGCCGTCTTTTATTCACAAATTCATTGATGAGGCATTTTGAATCCGCCGCCACTTTGATTTGCGCCTCTGACCGGCTTATTTTCCTTAGACACTCATTGAGTACCCGTCCCCCCCCTTCTCCTCCCCCATGCCAAAATGATGCGCAAAACATGATTTCTCAGAAACGACTTTGACAGAATTAAAACGTATGATGAGTCCTGTGTTTTCATGTAAAGTGACACTAAGGATATATTTTAGAGAAAACATTGAAACGGGTGGACAGAATGGGGGAAAACGCTCCCAAGAGCCAGTGGCTCCTCACACTACTGGGCTTCATTTCAGATTGGCTCACAAACTTGTAGTTTTTGTGCATTCGTGCATTTGTTTGGGACTATTTTCAGTCTCTGGACTGTGGAAGGTAAACAGAGGAAACCCACAGAGAAGAAGAACATGCAAACACACTGAAAGAGCTGACCAGGACCTTCTTGGCAGAATGACACATGCAGTCAAATTATTATATATATATATTTCATTCTTTCATCAGTGCTTTGCTGACAGCAGCCAATTTCACAGAGGGTGGAGTTCCTCAAGAGAGCATTCATGGCCTTATTATTATTTGTTTTTACACAAGCTCACTTGCCAACATTAGCAGACAAAACAATGATGATAATATATATATATATATATATATATATATATATATATATACACACACACACATGACCCAAATTATTTGACTGCTCTTACTGGCCGACTAACCTCAATGTTTAGGGGATGAAAACATTTTGAAACTAAATGAAACCAAAAAAATCAATCAAACAGTAATCTACCTTGTACGTTTTTTTTTTTATGTACGATTTGTTTTAATGCTACCTCTGGGTGTGAGTTTTATTTCATAATATAGCCAAAAATAATCAAGCTTTATTTATTTGAGTATCAGTCAAAGATTCCATTAGGGGAGTTCTCCAATAATGAAAAGGCTGCTTTCTGCCTCTAAACTGTGTAATATCCTCCCTCTTGATCTCAGAAGGTTGTTGGAGCTTTCATTTTCATTTTTTGGTATTTTGGGCCTCCCTGTCTCTCTCTCTCTCTCTCTCTCTCTCTCTCTCTCTCTCTCTCTCTCTCTGTGTGTGTGTGTGTGTGTGTGTGTTTCAGAATCAAGCTTGCCAATCTTAACTCTGATACCGGAAGTAAATTACTTCCTACTTTAAATTAAAAGTAGAACATTTGCTAGTTTAACAATAATAATAGTTTTAAATATCATATCCACGTCTTATTCACCCACATTTGCCAGACACACAGTAGTATTATACTACTGTTCTTAGTCAGCGTACATCTAATCATCGACAGTATGATCCTTATGAAATAGCCCAAACTTTTTCGATGTAATTTCTAACAGTTGGATATTTCAATAATCTCAGCACAAAACACAGAAATCCATGGCTGGACACCACAATACAGGTAAGATGGAAAGTAGGTGTTTTATAGACAAACGTGGTGGGTTAACCGACCTTTTAAAGACGGTGTGTGACTGATGTGATCCTCAACGATTGGTGAAAAATGGAAAACGTTGTGTGCTTTTATTTTGACACGTTAGACCGGATGTGTCGTCGTTTTATGCTAATCGCCTTGACTCGGTCCAGCAAAAAAAAGCGGCGCAGCAGGTAAACTCGTTCCACATGGCCGGTGGAAGAGAGCTGCAGCCCCGCACGCTCCCGTAGGTCCGTCTCGTGCAACAAAAGAAAGTAACTCCGACCCTGACGGGAAAGGAATAAACTGAGACAAACGAGGACTCGTTTTATTGACGACATTGGGCATAAATAGCTGTCCCAACCTGTAGCTGAAGTTAGTATTCCTCTCCCACGAGTTAAGAAGCCACTTGTAAGACGACTGTGTGCACAATGTGGAGCGGCTAACAATAAGTTGTCGTTAGCTAAGTATCAGCTACTACGGTTCGTCCCCACAGGGACACAAAGGAAACCGCGAGAAGACAGACCCACGGTGCTGCGAGGCCGGCTCGATGGACCCACGGTTGCTGTGCTGCGAGGGGGACAGGCCCGCCATCCGCAGGGCCTACCGGGACGCCAACCTGTTGAATGACCGGGTCCTACACGCGCTGTTGCGGGCGGAGGACAAGTACCTCCCCGCTGCCAACTACTTCAAATGCGTCCAGAGAGAAATCTCCCCGTACATGAGGAGGATAGTGGCCACCTGGATGTTGGAGGTGAGTTCAACACCGATATAACGTGACGTGGTGCGCGAGGAGAACCGCGTCCACGGACCGGGGCTGTAGAGTGTCTCTGTTTAACGGCAGCGTTACTCGTTACTCGGGACGGGCAGGTCTCTTTGGTGAGCCGTTGAGGGACGGTGGTAAACTCTGCTTTCAAGCTGCAATGTAACTTGGGGAATAATCATCTAAAAGTTAAGGAGTGCATTCAGGCTGCTCTCTAGCACCACGGCAGCTTCTGTGGAAGGGAAACGAAGAGGAAGAAAAGGTGTGTGTGTGTGTGTATGTATGTATGTATGTATGTGTGTGTGTATATATATATATATATATATATATATATATATATATATATATATATATATATATATATACTTTTTCTTTTTTTCTTATCCAAAGGTGACTGAAATTGAAGTCGAATTTTAGTTCGGACTCAGTCCCGAAGACTCAGAAGTGCCTCGACAAGTTCCGTAATGCAGCATTTCCCGTGTGGTTTCTTAACGGAGCTCTTTAATGCAGTTGTCAGCTGGAGTAACGTGTAATGTAATGGATTACACGTTACTCCAGGAGCGTGGCGCTGGTCCATAATGTATGTTAGGTACGTGTAAGCCTGTTAGGATGCCGCTTTTAAACAGTTCATGGAGTTTTAAAAAAGTATTAATGTCTGCAACAAACGCGTTCCATTACTTTTTACGTTACAATGAAATAACCGTTTCCACTTGCCAGTTAAATATATGGGGGAAAACATTCGCAGATAATGCAAACATAACTTATGGTTAAATGACTATTTTTAAAAACTTTTTTTTTTTTTTAAATGTCGCGAGCATGCAGACCACGCGATGCCTTTGTGTTGGGGGGGGGGGGGGCTTTTAAAGTTCTCCGTTAAGGCTCTGTCTTTTCCATTAAACTCCAATTAACTTTTTCTTCAACTGTATATCATTTTACTGGGACATCTACTGTTTATGAGCGTTCTTTAAAAAACATGTTTTTGCATGAAGCTGATCAGCCGAGATGTTAGTGATGCAATGACCAGCCCATACCACTAGTCTGAGAGGAGCACGCTTTCTAGTGCATTCCTCACCGACTTCTTTTGTAACGTTGCTTCCCACTACTGAAGGAGAGCCATGTCAAGCTGTTTTAGGTTATTGGATTTATCTACAAGAAATGCATATGAATTCAACAAACTAAAGTTGTAATGATTCATTCCCTAAACATTTTTTTTACAAATTTGGCGAGGTTGTAACATTGACTAATAATCTTAGACTCCTTTTTTAAAAACAGGATTCCATAAATCTTTAACCAGGTTCCCACTGACTTGTGACCTCGTTTGCCTGCACCACATGCAGTAAAACAATAATATATAATTTTACAGCATGTGTGTGAGTCGATTTTAATTTTTTTAAATATTTGTTTCCTCTCACTGAATTCAGATACCTGAACTCTTGGTATATGCAGAAACTAGTGCTCTAATCTCTAGGTTTAAAATCTGTCCACTCATTGGCATCATTATGAATGGGGTGAGGTGACCCGAGGCCAGGGACCGTGACTTAAACTAAACTAATATGAATTGTAATGGCATTGATAACTTATCAGTATCTGGTTTGCAGGTGTGCGAGGAGCAGAAATGCGAGGAGGAGGTCTTCCCCCTGGCCATGAACTACATGGACCGCTTCCTGTCTGTGGAGCCCACCAAGAAGAGCCACCTGCAGATCCTGGGAGCCGCCTGCATGTTCCTGGCGTCCAAGCTGAAGGAGACGATCCCGCTCACCGTGGAGAAGCTCTGCATCTACACAGACAACTCCGTCACACCCGCCCAGCTGCTGGTAGGTGTTTAAGGGGGGATGCAACCATGCTAAGCTCATAAGTAGGAGACACGTCTCTGGTTAGTGGCCATATTGGTTATGGATTTGATGGTCCCTAGAGGAGGACGTCTAATAGTTTTTGTAATCTCCGAACCATCTCCACCAGGTCGAGGCTACGGCTAAAGGCCCAGATGCACTGAATGCGCCTGGTACATCAATAACACTCCAAACTTGTTTCATATTTTGGAGCTTGAAATGAGGATCTGTTTGTAGAGAGCTGAAGGGAATCAAAAGCTAAGAATTTGACCCCATTTAATTGAAGATATAAATAATCCATAAATACTACTATGACAGACGTCAGCTGTCACTGCTTAACGTGAATTCTGTTTATAACTTGATGTTCGGTTTGGTGCTCTGCAGGAAGGTGTCAGCCAAAGATTGTTTATGAGGCAAGAGAAGTGTCACTCTGTAACACCGCTGTAAAACCGGGAGTGTTTTGTAGTCCCAACAACTCCAACAGAGTGATGCGTCTCCCACCTAGCGGATCTTATGACGTCAATGTCACGTCCTCTAGTTAAACTTTCATCTCTATCATGTCAATAATCTACTCTCATCCACTTTATAGTTTTGAACCAGGACCTTTTTATTATTTAGGCCAAGCTAAAAGATTAGGGGGTATCTCTAATACACAAAAATGTTGCTTATAAAGACTTTACTAAAATACTGCTGGTTCCGTGCTGTTTGTATTTCAAATGTGATGCCTTCAGGGCCCCCAGGGGCACCAATAGAGGCATGCTATTTTCCGGTTTCAGTGCGTTGGGGGGGCTATAAGTATCATGGAAAAAAATGTAACTGTTGTCATGAAGTTCACTGTGGACATTCCTGGTCCCCAGAGTAGGCTTCCTAATGGGTTTTGATGACCCCCTGACCTTTCCTGCAGTGCCACCTTAAAGCCAAAAATCCCCATAAGTAGACAAAAACCCTCCATCCCCATCTTAATCCCTGCATCTGTCTATTCGATCACACTTGAACCTGTCCTTCTGTCCCCCTCTCTCTGTCCACGCAGCAAATGGAGCTGCTGGTTTTGAACAAGCTTAAGTGGGACCTGGCCTCGGTGACCCCCCTCGACTTCATCGACCACTTTCTGTCTCAGCTGCCTGTCAGGGGAGAGAACCGGCCCATACTCAGGAAGCACGCTCAGACCTTCGTGGCTCTGTGTGCCACAGGTAAGCACAGGACTAACACACACACACACACACACACACACACACACACCAGTTGTCTTTCTCATTGAAGGTGGTGGAAGCTTCCGTTAGCCTCTTAAACTGAGTCACCTGTTAAGGCAGGAAGAGGTTGCTAGGTGGCCATTACACCTCTAATTTGGCTCTGTGGCTGCATAAACAAAACAAACAGTGGATGATTTATTTATTTTTTATTATCATTATTATTATTGTTTACCTGGGAGGGAACCGGAGGGTGGGCTCTCCGCCACTAACGATCAAGCTCTTGTAGCTACTGTGGTTGCTAGTTAGTGTTTTAGTATTTACTTTAGTGAGGGCAACAGCAAAGGGGACGTTTCAGCGTAGCACGTCCACCTCAGCACGTCCACCTCAGCACGTCCACCTCAGCACGTCCACCTCAACACGTCCACCTCAGCACGTCCACCTCAACACGGGCTGTTTTCAGTCTGAATCCCCACCACATTAAACGTCTTTTGACTTCTGAATGTTGCTTTTGTCTCTTTTATTGTCACTTGCTTTTCAAAGTGCACCATATTAACATTTCCGTTTTGACGCCCTGCAGATGTGAAGTTTATTGCCAGCCCTCCGTCCATGGTGGCAGCAGGCAGCATGGTGGCAGCCGTGGAGGGCCTGCAGACGAGAATGGCGGGCAATGCTGCGACGTCTCGGAAGCTGACGCAGCAGCTGGCGCAGACCATCCGCAGTGATCCGGTGGGTCCATGACGCCATTAGTACACATGGATGCATAATCTCTGATTTACAAACTAACCAGACCCCTCCCCTCCCCCCTCCCCTCTCCAGGACTGTCTCAGGGCATGTCAGGAGCAAATCGAGTCGCTGCTGGAAACCAGTCTCCGACAGGCACAACAACCGCAACACTCGGTTACCATGGAAACTAAGAACATCAGCGAGGAGCAAGACCTCTCGACTACACCCACAGATGTCCGGGACATCAACATCTGATTGAGTGCCGCAGATCGAACGGACAGAGTGGCTGTGTTTTCACCCGATGTGCTGCGTAATTTTGAGCGCTCACAAGTAACTGGACTCAACGGTCTGTCAGAAACCGTTCATACGAAGTCCAGAGAGAACTGTGGCGGCAACCAGACGTCAATGCGGACACCATCGAGCGTCCGGGACATCGATAACCTTAAGACTGGCGTTCAGCCGACACCGAAAAAGAACGGCTGAAAGAGTAATAATGTCTGTTAAGTGTGGCTTCTTACCCGTTGGTAACGGGTAAGACCAACCGAGGGTTTTTCCGGGGCCGAGAGGGCCCGACTGAAACCCACGCCACTGAGCCTGAAAACGTCCCGGTGTGTTTAGACGTTCCTTGGCCCGTATTTTACAAAGAATTACATGTAAAAATGTAGGAAAGTAATTTTCAGATTTATCAAGCGACCCACTTCTGCTGACGTGTTGGAGCACACTTTAAGAGCATCAAATCAAATGGAAACCGAACGTGGTGTCACCTCCTCTAAATGTGCTTTGGACATAACTGATTACTGAAGAGCAGCCGTTTAAATCTATTCTTTATTGTACGTTTTCCTCCGCATGACATGTTATACCTCTACTGCATTCTACAGTCAGTTTTTTGATCAGAGCATTTTTAAGTCATAATCTGAAAAATAACTTGTATTGGTACGTTTTTCATTGATCTTTAACTTTTAGCAGTTTGATAAACACTGGCGCCGGTCAACGTGTAAAGTAAGAAGTCTATTACCAGTCTAACGAACAACCAAATGGTAAAACAAAAGTGATAGTTTACGGTGTGCGCTGTCATGTTGTGCTTCAAGACATGATGGGAGGGGGGGGAAAGGCAAAAACAAATAAGCTTGATGGTCTCCACATAACATCACCTGGCACGACGTGAAAGGTGTTTATAAACTGCCAAACTGAAACCACTGTTCAGATGGGATGCAATGTAGTGCACACGTTACACCACTAGAGGGGAGTCAGGCATTTGGGATGCAGTAGCCACCGAACCTCATTCTCACCAGTATCGTCTGCCAGGAGCAAGTTATCTCTGACATTAATAACCAGGTGCTTTCTCACCTGAGAAAAAAGTGGCAAAACGCAATGCTATTTACTATCTTTTATCTGTGTGTGTTGTCTGTTAAACAACTTTTTTTTTTTTTTTTACACACACAGCATGTCTTTGTTCTCCAGGAAAAGGGATAAACCTGTCTGCATTTTGTAAAATAATATACCAGGCGTTCTACTTTTATTTATTATTACATGTCACCTGGCTTTGCAGCTAAAAGTTGAGTTGTTCTCAAAGAAAGTCTGTTTATGGATTCAGCTGCTTTTTTCAAACTTGAAGGTACAAATATTCTGCTTCTTGAATGAGGAAGCTTCAACAAATTGATGTTCCTATAATGGTATGATGAACTTGTCATTTTATTTGGGGGGTTTTACATTTTTTTTTAAGGGCATGGCCCTCATGACATAAGCTTGTATCAGGTTAAGCCTCATGTTGGTGCTTTGTTTGTGTGTGTGTGTGCGCGTGTGTGTGTGTGTGTGTGTCTTTGTACGGAGTGTAAAGATGAATTAAAGGAAAACTGATACTCTTCCAACCTGTTGGTTATGTGTCTCATTTCTGAGGTTACAGAAATGCAATGTGTTTTCAGGTAATTATACACTCAAGAAAAAAATTATTAATATTAGTAAATTATCAATATCCCCCACTAAATGCTTCACCGTGGACCTTTTTTTTTAAATTCGTAACGCAGTGAATCGGTGTCTGTAGTCGCTGAGCGAGCGAGCGGACACCTGCCTGGTCTGCAGCTTCAGCTGAGCCAGCAGGAGATCGCGCCACAAACTGGAGACGCAGTCTTGAATTTGACGGCGCAAATATATTCTCTACGAGCTTTATCCTCGATACAGGGCTGGATTAAACTGCAGTGTGGGTGAGACATGAGGCTATAACATAATAGGTTTATTGGCAATTTACAAACTTTAAGCTGTTTTCAGTAAACGACTCAAACAAGGACAATTTAAATAGCTCAACATAACTAATGTTTTTTTATTTATTTGCCGGTACAATGCACACTAATCAACAGTAAAACTGTAAGTGAGCCATAATTAGCCAGAGAAGCTTTTTTTCATCTTCTGTCCAAGTGTTACAAGTGGTTTCTCCACATTCAACACAAAATGCCACTTTTAATGACTACTTCAATCTCACAACATTCAACCCCCTCATGACGAGCATCTTTACTCCGCAGTAGAGCTCCCGTTTGCTCTTCTGACCTGATGCAAAGCCAGACACCAGGTTCTGACTGCGTTCTGGAGGAATCGGAGCCCATTCCTCGTGGGCAGTGGTCTCCAGCTCTCTAATATTCGCCTTCTTCAAATCCCACCAGAGATTTTCTTCGGGGTTCAAGTCAGGCGCCTGTGACGGCCACTCTCTAGATTCTTCCAGGATTTTTTCTGAAACCAAGCCTTGATTGAATCCATCTTGCCCTCCAAACGCTGCAGGTTTCCAGTGAAGCAAAGCAGCCCCAGAGCATCACCGTAGGCCGGGCGTTCTTCTCAGCATACGCTTCATTCTTCCTCCGCTGATCCATAGGCCCGAAAAGTTCCAGTTTTGTTTCATCGCTCCACAGACCAGAATCCCAAAAGTTCTGTGGCTTCTTAATATGGTTTTGAGCATATTGAAGCCAGCTCTTTTTGTGCTCGTGGGTCAGTAGTGGTGTACGTCTTGGAGTTCGGGCATGGAGACTTTCAGCGTTTGGTATGCGCCTTACTGTGGAAACTGAAACCTCAGTGCCTGCTGCCACCAAGTCTGGCTGCAAGTGTTTTGCAGTCACTCGAGGGGTTTTGGCCACCTGCCTCCTCAGAAATGTGGTGTCAGCCGTTGATAGCTTCCTCTTTCTGCTACATCCAGGTCATGTGGCCAGTGTTGCTTTAACTTTGAACTTGCGAACTCTGCTTCCAACGTTATCTCTAGGAACATTCAGTGCCTTTGCTATCTTTTTGTTTCCTTTTCCTTTTTCTGTGCAAGGCAGTGATCTCTTCTCTTAACGTTTTGGACAATTCTCTTGTCTTACCCATATTTCTAATATACAACCAAATGTCACTGGTCCAGGTATTTGATGTGTTCTATCTCGAACACACCTGATGCAACTAATGAGACCCTTAATTAGCTGTCAGGTGTGCTTGAGACAACACCTGATTTGCAAATGTGTGCTCTTATGAGGGATTTTATTATTATTATTATTATTGGGGGTTGAATCATTTTGAGAGTGCAGTAGTCATTAAAAGTGGCTGTTTGTGTTGAATGAGGAGAAACCACTCGTAGCATTAGTTGTGTTGAGCTATTTAAATTGTCCTCGTTTGAGTTGTTTATTGAAAACAGCTGAAAGTTTGTACATTTTCTACAATAAACCTAATTTGCAATGGGGGTTTAATCATTTTGAGTGCAACTGTATATTGATACTACCATAGCACAAAGTGAGAGAGATGAGCTGCGGGTCCCTGGTGAACACCCTGGCATACAGACCTCTTTTCTGTCAGGGACCATTATGATGTATTTTTGTGGAGGCTGATTAATCCTCTGAACACGGTGGCTAACGCTGGCTAGCAAGTTTTGTTGGCTTGTTTTTTTAACGATGGCTGAAGAGTTTCACTGAATATGTACTGAATGGCCAGACATTTACACAGCTGATGTGTGGAGAAACCAGGCGTGCGTAGCAAAGAGAAACTCGGGGCGTATCAGTTTTTGGATGCCTACAGCTGCCTCCACTGCAAAGACGGACTTATCCAAAAGATTTTTATAATAACAGCAAAGCGTTTCAGAGATGGAGAGAAAATGTTTTTAACAGTTTAGCCTTTTGATAACCGCAGCCAAAAGCTTGCGGCGAACAGAAGGCTAAGCTATTAGCAACCTTTTCCTCCATCTCTCCATATTCGCAACATTTTCTCTCCATCTCTCCAATAGTTCAGCAACATTTTTTCTCTTTTTCTAATAGTTTAGCCTTCTGCGTGAGCTTACTGCTGTGGTGCAGCAGCTGTGACGGCTACGGTTAGCAGAAGGCTAAGCAAAACTATTAGCAACATTTTCTCTCCATCTCTCTAATAGTTTAGCCTTCTGCTTGACCGTTAAGTTCACAACTTTGCAGTGCAGCAGCTCTGACGGCTACAGTTAGCAGAGGCTAAGCTAAACTAGTAATATTTTCTCTCCATTATTGTAATGCTTGCCAATATTGTAACTTGCTTGAGCGTTGAATCACAGTTTGTCATCTCAAAGGTCACACAATTTCAAGTTGGAGCCACCTCCTTCGATTGTGGTACCCAACAACACAGCAAGATGACATCTTTGATGCCGACTGCTCTGAGGTGTTTGCCTCTAGTCTTTCCTTTGTTTTGCCTTCAGCTAACATTGTGACGTAATAATGACGTTGGCACTAAAAGGGGCTATGTACACAATTGGAACTCAATTCATTTAAAAAAATGTAGGTGATGGAACAGAGATCCAGTTCAAAGAAATTCAATTTTAGGAGCTTGCTGCATGACTAGAAATTACGGTTTTGTGCAACAAAATAAATGAAAAAAAAGAAAAGTAGGGTTATCTGACAAAAACCTGGCTCAACTTTTGCAACTTTAGCTGCAACGCAATCTGCTGCAATCTGGTAAGTTGATGTTTACCAAAAGAATATAAAAGAGGAACTAGTTTTGACCTCAGAGGAATTTCATCAGACCAGAAATAGAAAATGCACACTGGTCAGACAACACACCAGAAGTACCATTTATTCCATCACGTAATGAAATGACCAACAAAGAAAGCAACAAGTACACTGTCACTGTCACAATGACATCAATATACTAATATCATAGAATAACAACAATAACTGTAGCAATCATATCACGTAGTATGATGTCAATCAAAAAGCTACAATTAAGAATTTTGGGCTTTTGATTTGTGTCTTTATTCAGAATCTGATAGCGAGGCACTAATTTAGGTCATGACGCCACTAACCAAACAGGGACTTTGCTCCCAATTTCCAGAGAGAAGGGGCAGTGACATGAAGTTTTTTTTTCCACTTTAAAGATGAAGAGTTTATGTCTCCGCTATCTGGAGTTTTACAGTCGTAAATAAAAGCAATCTGTCTGACTTTTTTTGTGAAGTCAAAGTAGTGTAAGATACTGTCGATGAATGAAATGACTGGCTGTAGTTATCTGGGAAATGAATCAAACTATCAAATCAGCGGCATGCAACTGTCGCCAAGAAATGTCTTTTCATAAATGATTTATTAATCAAAATATTAATTATAAATCACGCAGATAATGAAGGATGGAATTGTTTCTTTTTTGTAATGTAACATTAACTGGTTGTCGCAAAAGTTGAAACATTATCGGAGAATTCTGATAATATATTAATCACATCAAAAACACACATTGACAATGACTTGAATGAATTCTTTGAAGCCTCACTGATTGTGCTGCTGGGTCAAAGTACAAACTCACTCATTCTGCAGCCAATCCTTGGGAGATATATGAAGAAGTGAAAGTCTAGTGGAGATCCCGATTTCCAAAGCTACCAATTTCTTTCTCCAAATACCAACGATTGGTGAAATGTGTATAAAATGATGCACGATACTTTGATGAGATGCTGCAGCCATAAAAAACATTTTGTCTTGGGTTTGACAATTTCACTCGGTGTGAACATTAGATAGTTTCAATTAAGAGCTAGAGCAAACTGATACATATGATACCATCAGACAGTCTCATGAGATGATTTAAATAGCCTTCAAGCTAAAGCCTAAAAATTATAATAAAAAAAATAAATAAAAAAGAACAGACAGAAGCCAGACATGGACAAACACCTGCTGTCTTTGCACTGTTAATTGTTATTAGAATGCTTGTGTTTATTACAAACAAGATATATGTCTAAAAATAATTACATTATGTTCAGACACACTAGTGACATGCCTCTAGGGATAGAAAAAGCTAAAATATCTCAACAACTTTTGGGTGGATTGCCATTAAATTGTGTACAGTCATGGTCCCCAGATGTTGAACTCTACTGATTTTGACGATCTCCTTCGGATGATTTTTTTTCTTCCCTTTTTCATCTAGTGCCACGATCAAGTCAAAATTTTAATATGTTTATGTTGTTTATTGCCAAATACCTGTAACACACAAGCTGCAAGAAGTACACAGCCCCTCTGAACTTACTGATACTTTGTATCACATAAGCGGTTTAATAGCTGAGCGGACTAGAAATATCTCCTGTTGTCAAGTCGTATCTGAGGTCCTCCCCGTTTAGTGAGCAACGTTTCAATTGCAAAATATCCTGGGAGGGTAATGATTGTTAGCAAACCCTCGTTAAACGCATAAAGATGATATAACGAACAGCTGCAACCTGTTGCACCTGATGAATGTAAGTCCAATATTCACTCTCTTTTAGCTCTGTTTTTGGTCTCCACCATCTCCTGAGGGAAATATCTGTCCACTATGTTCACCAGCTTGTCTCTAACTTTGTCTGCTGTTTGCTGCCGAGCAGGTTGTGTACAGTGGGGTTAGGGTTAGGGTTAGTGTTAGGGTTAGCGGGTCAGAGCTTCAAAGCTTTTTTTTTGGTGGTCTGTAAAACCAAAACAACGAGCTAAAAGAGGCTAAAAGGCACCATAGGGTTGATGGGAACTGCAGTCGGAGATGATTCTCTGTGGGTTTGTCATTCATTTGTCTGTTGTTGAAATGAAAAAAAAGTGACTAGTGCAGCCATAAATAACTTTAATTACAAGTAGATTAAAGTAAATTAAAGTAATACAAGTGAATTAAAGCCTGCGTAACTGCTCAACTAATAGGCCACTTAGATGCAACTCATTTTCTGATCTAGTTCAAAACTAATTTGCAACAACCAAGCATTTAGATCAGGGGTGGGCAATTATTTTTCCCAAGGGGCCACATGAGAAACAAGGACTGCTGTGGAGGGCCGGACCAATAGACTGAACTCAATCCTGCTCAATATTATTCCACCTCTTTATAAAAAGCAGTAAATGTTATGGTTTTGATAAGCTGCGAGTGGTAAGAGTGAACGTCATGATCAGTGGGGGAATGTAACCAAGTATAATTACTTAAGTACAAATTCAAGGTACTTTACTTGAGTGTTTCCATTTTATTCAACTTTGTACTTCCACTCCACTACATCTCAGAGGGAAATATTGTACTTATTACTCCATTACATTTGTCTGACAGCTTTAGTTATGAGTTACTTTGCACATTAACATTTTAAAGATTATTTTTCTGAGGTGGATATGAGAAGGTAGAATGTCTGAGGTGGATATGAGAAGGTAGAATGTCTGAGGTGGATATGAGAAGGTAGAATGTCTGAGGTGGATATGAGAAGGACAGCTGACAGGTGATCGTCAGTGAGAGAGGATCTGGATCTGTATTTGTTAAACTTTATCACGGAGAATGTTTGTTTACATATGGAGGTAGATCCAAAGAGAAACAACATCTTCTGAACCAAACATGAGCATTGTTGTGTTGCTCCGCGTGTTTTGTCTCGTAATGGAGATTCACATTGTAATCCTTAAACACTGAGACCTGTTCTCCACTAACTAAGCACACGGCTTTACCTTCGACTTGAGTAAATAAATACTTAGAAGTCCATGTTTAGTTAAAAACTCTACACTCTCTGTATCAATGTTTTGATTCCTTTGTGAGGGCTGACAGCTAACTCACATCTCCTGTAAACTCAGTTCAACACATCGCAGTGACGCTGCTGATCTCACACACTCACCAACGTACGAGAAACAAAAACAGCATTAGTCGCCTTCAAAATAAAAGCGATGCAGCTGTATAATGTGCATGATGTACACTTCTTTACGTTTTACTCCAAATTCCCCACTGACCTCCCGCGGGCCGTACAATGCCCAGGTCTGGTTTAGATTGATAAGATCGCTCCTCTTTCCTCAGCTGGCCGGTTGTGAGAGGCTCCAGCGCCATTCTGTCTGTCTGTCTGTCCTAATTTAGACAGGAAGAGGCAGAATTCTTTAGTTTCTGGCAGTGTGTTAACTTCATGTTTCTGCAGCTGCAGTGAACCCCACACTGTCCACACACTCCCAGTATTGACATCATCACACATTTGCCAATTCTCTCTCACTGGTGTGCAGTAGATGGTAACTTGCGCACCTTGAATTACCACATTTTTTAAATGATTGCTTAACTAAACACACACCGTCGAAAAGGCCAGGGAAAGGCCAAAGTCATGGAAGAGGGAAGTTAAGGCTTGCAGCTTTTGGTTTGAATTCATCTTTACTGAAAGTCAGACTGAAACTGAGTTTCCGAGGCTGGAGTCACTACGAGTTAATCAGTGACTAAATGCGGTGCACATGTTTCAAACGAGGTGACAACATACACGTGTGCATTCACAAGGGGGAGAGGCCTGCCTCCTGGTGCGGTACACACCTATATAACAAGCATGACACACTAGATTACAACAGTGCGCTCACACATGTTCAGTAACTGTTGAGAGAGAGAGAGACAGTAGTCAGACAACTCTAGTGTGACAGTTGATCAGCAAACATGTCAGAGAGGATGAAGGGCAACATGTTTGTGACCGGGAGCAACCGAGGCATTGGGCTGGAGCTGGTCAAACAGCTGGCGGGGACGACAGGAGAGGACACTCACATCTATGCCGGCTGCAGAGCGCCTGACGGAACCGGGGCTGAGGTGAGGGAGACGCACACGCACGCACGCACGCGCGCGCGCGCACACGCAAAAACAAACACACACTGCTACTAACAGAAGCGCATTGGAATAGATTTATAGCTTCTCCTTGAGGTATTGACCCTGGACCCACGCAGATGAAAATGACTCCATAGGAGTGACTCAACTTGGAAAGACAACTTATCCAAGTGCTGAGAAACTATTTTCCCCCAAAACGTTGACACAATATATCAATGTTTCTCAGAATTCAAATGTTGTATCGCTTCTACTTGTACAAAAAAGTTGTTTGTTCCAGCACATATTGAAGGCCATATGATGCGTGCTCTGAGAGGTATATTGGCTTTGTTTGAGCAATGTGTTTGTTAAAACAAATGTTATGGCTGCATCTTATGTCCAATTGAAATCATTTAAGATGTTTTATGCATTATTGTTTATGTTTCCCCTTCAAAAAGCAGCCAATTCCCATTTCTACAAATTCCTCTGTAGCACTGGCAAGCTCTATTATCTGTCCAATCAGGGTGTTTTAGAAAGATCATGGAGATAATCTGCTTTGGCCCAGATGACTGGTTCGATAAGAAAAATGTGAAATGGAGCTTTTTTTTAACTCATCATACACTTTCTGGCCTCAATGTTTTAGTTAGTCTCTTTTTCAGCACAACATTTTCAGTTTAAACACTGACTGTCTAGGACTTTTATAATCCTTATTTACAAATTGTACCAATCATTTACCGTGGGAACCCTCGCGCTACAAAATTCAGTGTCTATACTACTTTTACTATACTACTGATTGGGGGCAGCAGTAGTTCTGTGTGGCTCGTGGTCAGGGCCAATGTTTTTGTCCACAAAGTGATTGCATAGTTAAGCTGCACAGAAGTTATATGGAGGGGTTCAGGGTTAAAAACATCCTGGTTTGGTTAATAATTGAGAAAGTAAGCGGGCTCTAACTCATGCTTCAAAATAAATATACAAATTGAATTGAAAGACACTTTTCTCTTTAACCAAGTGCTTTGAGTCAATAATCATAAATGTTTGGTTAAGTTTAGGCTTGGGGAATCATCAGGATTTGGGTTCAAATAAGTACTTTGTTCAGGTTACAGAATCATTGCTTTGGGGCTGAAGCGAAAACAAATGAAGTTCACTGTCCGTCATTTTGTTGAGACGTCAAGTATGAACATTTGGTGTCTATATATATATATATATATATATATATATATATATATATATATATATATATATATATATATATATATATATATATATATATATATATATATATATATATATATATATATATATATATATATATATATATATATATTTTTTTTTTTATATAACACACATACTCTTAATGATCAACTAGAAAGTGCTTTGGACAAATTGGTTCTAATGTTTTAACTTTCACTTAAAAAAAACTGAAAGCATGGTATTTGGGTCAATACATCTGTGAAAGGCAGAGCTGAATCTCATGATTGTCCCTGTTGAGCAAGTCAAGAGACTAAACTTGTGGGTGTAACCTTGAACAGTTTCATGTTCTAAGCATATTAAAAACTGAGAAACAATGCGAGAGGTTCCTCAGTGATTGGGTGGTTCTTCGAAATGTTACCATCAAATGTAAGTTGACATGATGTCATACAGAGGAGGAAAAAGCAGGCCTGCTAGAATATTGTATCCAAGTAAAAGTGCTGTTACCTTAAAGTAACTTTTCTCAAGTAAATGTGAAAGGGCTTGTCTAGAAACTGTACTTAAATAAAAGTAAAGTCTTTTTTTGCATTATTTCTAAGGGCCAGCAGGTGGCAACTCCTCTGGTTGCAAATGAGAAAATAACTCTAGAACGTTTACTGAAGTAATAAATCAAGTGAGAAGTAAACATGAATTTGTCTCAATCTGTAGTTTCAAGTTTTCTTCAATACAGCATGATGTTCATTTAGTAAATGATGGTCTCTTTATAGTCAAATAAAGAGTTGTCCGTGTTTTCGTCTTATAACTTTAACCCCTTCAGTGTTTCAGGTCATGAATCTTAATTGTTGGTCGCCTAAAAATGCCTTGTTCGGTTGTACTTAGTTCTACCTTCTCAGGTCACTTCTGGTTAAAAAAAACAAGCTGGCGACCTCAAGTCTTCAAAACTGTAGACCCCAAACCAATAGGTGACGTCACGTGACTACGTAGTGTTCACTTCTTTTATATGGCCTATGTTTCCACCTCTGCAACTTTACTGTAGCTTTAATCATCTTATCCGGGTGATTGGCAGATACCAGTTTCATCTGTGTCCAGTACAGAGTTAGGACCAGGACCTGTTTAGCCTAGCTTAGCAAAAAGACTGGAAGCAGGGGTGAACTGCAAGCCTTGGTCTGTAAAAAGCCAAAGGTGCCCTGTGGAGTTTTTGTACACAAACCTAATTCTGTTAACGTTTATAGTTTCTCACTACAACATATTGTGTGTTGCTACCAGTCGACTTCTTTCCTTGTGTTTCTTTGTGTCTTGGAGTGTTATTGACACCAATTGTTGATTAGTAGAAGAGTGTGAATTCATTGGCAGAAATGTGGCAGAGCACAAGATACAAACAAAAACAGGGACCCGCTCACCAAACATTGCGCCACTAGTGGTCAAAAGATCCACAGCATACATATAAAAAACATGGACTTAAATTATATGTAATATACCATTTTATACTGTAATATGTGTATACATATTGTATGTATTATATAAAATTGTTCTTGTATTCTGTATAGCCACATGTTTCTTGTCTGCAACTCAATATCATTGCTTGCATTAGATTAGTAAATAAAAAAAGAAAAGATGCAAAAGGAAACATCTGTTTTGTTGTCAGAGATCAAGTCATTGTCAATGTTGTGTTTGGACTACTTACTGTCTGTCTCTGCCATCTCACCTTATCTATTTATCTTTCATTCTTCTTGTCTCCCTCCATATGTGTTCCCTTCAGGCCCTGAGAGACCTCAAAACTCAATATCCTGCAAAGATCACAATAATCAAACTAGGTAAACACAACACATCCTCATATCGGTTTACATACAGAGTTGATATATTACAAAGCCAAGTAGATGTCATTGAGAAAGGAAAACTTCCCCTGTGTAACTTTAGCAGCTCAGTGTTCAGGAAAATGTTTTGGCATTGTACGTTTCTGAAAACCAGGGATAGGCTGAATGTTCTTGCATTCAGTCAGAGCAAGTGACGTAGTATAGTGAGAATCCATTACTAAAAGTTACCTGGTTATGATGATGATGATGATGATGATGATGATGATCCAGACTGTCCACTGTGGCTGGGCGGGTCAAACTTCCATCCACGGTATCGCAGTTAGTGTTCAGTAAGAAACCAACATTGACGCATGCTGCGTAACGTTACGTAAGAAAGTTAGCTAAGGATGGCTGTTTAACTACAGTTGATATTTAATGTTACGTTATATATATATTTTTAACAACCATTTTTTCTAACTTTAACCAAGCAGTTTTGATATCTAAACCTAACCAATCATTTCCCAAACATTAATGTGGCATGGTACGTTTCTGTGAGCGCGATACAAGGCTATGACATTTTTGAAACGCTGACATTCAACGTATACCGTAGTTTGCAGAAATGTACTATGCCAACATTTTTTCTGGAAGGTAGCTGCTGTTACCAAAAGGGACAAATCCTGTGCAGTTTTGACCTCTCCCACTTATTGGCTACAAAGAGTCTCAAACAAGTTGACTTGTACAGTCAGATTTCAGTCTGTCTTGAATGCTTCTTGGCTGCATTTACACTTAGCTTTTTCCTTTATATTGATATGTATGCAATTCACCCAAAATGCATGGAGTGACTAAGACCCTACTATCTGATTTTTAAAAGTGTAAATGCATTGAAGAATCATTCTATACGAATTGTAATCCAATTGCTGAAATGGGACAAATGGGTTTCCATGAAGGCAGCAGAGAAACATGAAGGATAGAAAACAAAAGGACAGTTACAGTATGTGCTGTTGTGGCCTTTTCCATTAGACAGTCTTACCAAATACAATTCAATCAGGAGAGACCAGTCAAATAAAGAAAGGATAATTGTTAACAGATGATATGTGGTGATAAAGTCTCAGAATCCTTGGTGCTTGGACTCTACAGGGAGGTCTGTAATTGAGGGCCGCCTAATTAGCAACAAGATAAATCCCCCGTGGAGTCCAGACCTGGTGGTGTTGATGGTGGCTGATGAGGCTGATAGAATGATGAGTTGATGGATCTGTAAAGACTGAGCAGAGATGGGGAGGTGGACGGGTGCGTAACAGCAACATGAATGAACTGAAGGTAGAGAGAGTCATATTTAAAAGACAGCGGCAAAATGAAAGGCTAACCATGTCATTGTTTCGTTGTGCTTATTGGATGGAGGAGCCCAGCTGATCTAAACAGCTGATGTCATGATTGACTGCAAGTAAATGAGTGAGCATGCGTGAGAAGTGATTGGCAGATGTATGAGAAATAAACTACGAGCTGAGGCATGCAAGAGTTTGATCTTCTGACTGAACTTGCGCTACAGCTTCATTTAAAGCAGCCTAGACAGCATGTTGTGTGTTCAGCAGCACACCCTCTGAATAGCTAAGCCTGTGTTTACCCAGCATATCAGCACGTCCACCTTTTTATAAACTAGCCGGTGCGACTGCATTACCCAACTAGCTAACACTGGGCCTCATGCAAGAACATTTGTCTATCATTAATCTATTCCTCTTACTTTTTCTGTGAGGTTTGCTCGTATTAAGTTCTGAGTTGGATTCGCCAAACTTGTTGCAAATCATTCGTTTCACCTTCAACCTGTTCATTAAGAGGTGCGCGTTGGTGAGATTTTCACCATTAGCATATTTGTCGATCCCGTTTAAATTGTGCCATGAATTGCACATATGATGTTTGTCAATTCAAAAGTTGATGTTGCAAGTTGCAAGTTTGTCATAGATTTGTCTTATTACCATTTAGTTTTGTGTGAAGAGTGAACTACATCTCTTGCACTAGCATGGCCATTACCTTGGCATGCTAGCTCACTAGCTACCTAAGCTATATCCATGCACAACAATAATGATGTCTCCATGCTGATGTTGTGAACAGAATATTCGTTTCGCATTCTGCAGACGTGTCAGATGAGGACAGCATCTCGGCTGCTGTCCAGGCTGTGAACAAGCAGATCGGGGCCGGTGGGTTGAACCTCCTCATCAACAACGCTGCCATCAACAACCCGGCCATGCCGGCACCACTCTCCACCACCGGGAAAAAGGACATGATGGAGGTGTACGAAACCAATGTGGTCGGACCATTTCTCATTGCCAAGGTTGGTTTTGTCTTGCTCCTCTCCGTGCTGTTAGTGTGAACGTTTTTGTGGCGTGGCGCTTTGGAACTGATCGACCCGTAGGCTTCTGACGGAGGGGGAATGACTCAAAGAGTCTGTGTCCAGGGTGGAAGCGGTCAGCCAAGATCTTTCCTGCTCGCCATAGGGTCCTGGACACTGGTGGAATGTCACACACAGGGTGATGGGGGTGGGTTCCTTCGGAAATCCACAACCATCTCCACTGTCGTCAGAGCTTTGATCACTATCTTGTTTTGGCCGCACCGCGTCATAAGGGGATCGATCTCCCAACCTGTAGGCGGACTCTTCCCCATGAGAGATGAGACGTAGACAGAATCAAATCTCAGCATTGCTTGCTGAACACAAAGGTTGACTGTTGAAATAAGGAAAACATACACGCGCATGTCTGGCGTTGGCTCGTTATGTATCTACAGCACTGCTGAGCGGTCACTGAGTCACTTACTGTTGCAGACAAAAAGAATAAAGACAGGAACAGATGTTGGTCTACGAGCCAGAACGTCAAAGTTTTAAAATGAATGAGAATAGTACATGAGTGCATCCATGTTGACCATGTTGGTCTGCTCACGTTGCACTGAGAGCAGACTGGACACTGCAGTGACTCCCGCTCGCCTTTCGAGGCACAAGTGGTGTTACAAGACAGGATGGGCCCGGGGCTAGCTGGCTAGCACGCTCATTTTACAAGATGTCTCTGCAACACAATGCACAGACGTCTTTGACCCAACGTCTACAGTGTAACCTCTTCACACTCTGTTGATGTTGTACTGACACACACACCACGTCACCCCTTTCTCTCTCTCCAGATGTTCCTTCCACTCCTCCAGAGAGCAGCAGAGATGAGCTCCCCTGAAAAGAACATGGGTAATGAAGTGGAAAGCCGTGGAATAACTGATTTATACTTAAACACACGAGAAATCACGTTGCAAATGACCAGTAATATATTTTCATTTTAATTATTGGTATTAGTTGTAGTAGTGTTAGCATTATTATGTCTGTCATACCGCATGTCTTTGTCTCTCAATGTGTCTCAGGGGATAAAATGTCCTGCAGGAGGTCGGCTATCATCAACATGTCCACGCTCATCTCATCCATACAAAAATGTCCAGAGACCTTTGCTATGGCGCAGATGTACCCTTATAGGACCAGCAAGGTACCGCGACTATCACAAAATCTAAATTAGATTTTTCTTTTTAAATAAAACATTTAAAAAAAATAGCACTTTTAACACTTTTTGTTTTTGTTTTATCTGGAAGATTTTTGTTTTGAAGCTCTTTAATTTGGTTTCATGAGATAAGATCATCCCCAGAACAGAGGCGCCTAAAGCCAAGAGCCAAAGTCCTAGCTCTGGTTGAATTAACCCTATATTAGGATCTGTTTCTCCTCGCCTCACATTTAATTTGTGTGCTCTCATTCATTTAAAGGATATTTCTTTGAGCAAAACCCAAACCGCGTCAGTACGTCTCAATGCTTTCTGACTTCCCTACTTTGTCTGTCACTCAGCTCCAAGCCCAGTGGTTCCTTCTTAAAAATAACTCACAATAGTCAATATGGTTTCTTGAAGAAAAGAAAAAAAAGAAGCTCAGGAATTTCCCAAAAAATTGATCACAGTAGTTTTTAATCAAACAGCAAACAGACTTTGTTGGACTATTTCCAGCAGCGGGATTAATCCAAATTTGGTGCTCTGGTGTTTTGAGTTTGGCAGCCCCTGTGGGCGAAAGCGGTATTGTTTTATGAGCACCAGATTCCATTTAGGATACCTCTCATTTTACTGCAGCAGGGGTCTGACAGTCTCCACCGCTCAGTCCTGGTTCTGGTTTCCCCGTACCTCCCTTCCCTCCAGTGGGCCCAACAACACGGCCTGGGCCTACAGCAGCGTGGGGCCCGTGTTGGCTCCAGCAGGGACCAACTGTAGGTCGTAAAATGAGGCTCCGTGTGTCGAAGATCCTTGGGGTGGGTAGGAGGGAGGCTACAGTGAAAACATGACAGGGAATCTGTCTCCTGGTGTCTGTTGAGAGACCTGGTCCTAGAGACCCAGACGGTCTTGATTTTAGTCTGTCTTCAGAAACCTGTATCCTTAAGATGTGTTTAGTGTCATTTTCAACAACAAAGCTTCTGTCCTTTCTGCTGTTGGTTACCAGGCAGCACTGAACATGTTGACTCGCTGTCAATCGGAGGACTTCAAGAAACACAACATACTGGTGACAGCCATCCACCCTGGCTGGGTCCGCACTGAGATGGGAGGAGAAAGGGTGAGGCGCTGGAGAGTTTAAAGAGAAGCACTGCACACCTTTTTTTTTTATTACATTAATCCATTATGATCCTTTCAGCAGGTTTGTATTAACAAACAAAAAAAGGACACTTGCTTTGACAATCAAAGTCTGTTCTCTGCTTCAGATTCCATAATGTGACCACGCTTTCTGGTTGCACTGGCCCAGCTCTTTACATGGTGGCTCCCAGTATCAATCAGTGGTGGCACGTAACTAAGAGCAGTCACTTAAATACTGTAGGCAGCTGAAGTACACAGGTACTTCTAATCGGCTAAATTGATCTGACGCTCGCATTTACTTTGGTGATTCATACTTTACAAACAAAACGTATGAGCCGTCTAACTATGGTTGTCCTCTTAAATTTCTCTTAGCAACAATCGTCAGGTCAATCTTTTTCATTTGTCCAGTACTTTGGTTTAACGACCACATTAAACCTAATTCCCATCAGAGGCCTGACTTTGTGTATAGTGCTAATTAGCAGATGTTTGCGCACTAGAACACAAAGAGGGTGAAGATGGTGACCATTACCCTCTAAACATGTTAACATTGTTGTGAGCATGCTGACATTTAGCCTTTAGCTCAAAAGTGCTGCAAAAGTGACAACCAGTCATACGGGTGTTTCTAACTAACCGGCCAACTGAGAAGAGCAGACAGGGTTGCTACACCGCATTGTTTGCTGTGATGACTCATTTTTACTGTTATGAACACGAAGTATTTCCTGTAGGTTACAGTCAACAGTGCTGGGTAAAAAAACAGTCACCACTACTATAGTACAGTACTGTGCACAAACTAGAAAAGAGAGAACTATATAATCAAGGAAGGGTGAAGCATGCAAATCAAGGCCCCTGTGCATATGGAGTCCCAGTGGGGCCCCCTCCTTTATTAATAGAGCTACAGTATCTACACATGGGAAAGCACCTGACTAAACACATGTCTCTGTAGAGGTTATTGGGGTAATCACTAATTAAAGGTATACTATGCAGCAATTCTCGCTTCCTGTTACATTCAAAGTTTGCCCCTCCAGCTAGCTAGAGTGACTGAAGAGAGCGGGCGGCATTAATGAGAACAAAGTCGCAAACCAGAGGGAAAAAAATGTATTACAATTATATAACTTTTTCCTGAGTGTCTATATTTTTCTTTTTTTTTTTTTTTTTTTTTTTTTTTTATATATACCACATTATCAACAAATATAAGCCACATTAGTGCAATAACCACATCCAGAGACAAACTAGTTAATTTTTTCCAATCCCCTGTTACAATGTTTGAGAAAACAAAAGATTGCCAAGCAATAATTCAATAAATTCTAATATGTATCCATAATGCTAAATATATCAAATCTTACAATTGCAGGTCAAAAAACTGACTTTTAAAATGAAAGCCGCTATGATGCCCCTTTATTCCCATTGACTTCCCTCTTTTTCTGTGTTCGTCTCGTCTGCCACAGGCTGTTCTGTCCACCGAGGAAAGCGTGCTCGGCATGCTCACCGTAATGCCGTCGCTCAGCAACGAACATGGCGGGATGTTTCTGGACTGGCAGGGCAACACAATCCCCTGGTAACAGTCGCCATGTCAACTGCACCAGGGCCCACCAAGTCAAATCCTTCATTTGGCCAATAAACAAAGATAACCAGGACGATACACCGGGCCGATGCTGCATCTTATGTCACATTTTGAAATTAATATATTTTCTTGCACCTTTCATTTACACATCCCCTTGTATCATTATTTTCTATGAGCAGGTATGAATGTCCCGGCTCCTCCCACCAGGAAACATCAGAGCAGGAACACAGCCAGCAGAGTGGGAGGGTCGTCACAGTAAAATGTATGCATTAAGTTGCGCTGCACCTGTGGAGTATATTAAAGGCCATATGCATTGTATTGTGTTGAGTCATCATTGTCCATACTGACCATGAAGCATCATAGTGACTCATGATATAGTTATGCTGTTAAACGCCGCCCCCGTTTACTTATATTCATTTATGTTCGCCATTCGAGAAAAAAGGTTACAGGGGTGAGTAATTGATATACAATGGTTGTTTTTTTTGTGGGCGAGTGTTTCTTTAAATTGGGTGTATCCTCCTGCTGAGAGAACTCAGTCAGCACTTAAGAAACAAAAGTCTTCCGGCCTGCACGGGTGCCAGGGAAAAAAATCCACTGCGCTCAAAATCAATCACCGTTGGAATTTCCTGATGTGGAAAAAGTGTAATGTGCTTTCCATCTTCAGGTGTTGTTGGCAAATACCACCCACTAGAGGCCACCTGTGGAAATGACACTAATCACTGAGCTCCAGCATCACACGCCCCCTAGCTGTGAGACAGTGTCAGCAAGTATAAAATGAAGTATTAAATCCACATCGGCAGCAGCCTTTGTGCACCACAACCTTTTGATAATGTATTCCTGACTTTACTAGGGGACCACTTCAATTTTGTTTGTTTACAAAGACAATAGGTCATGTGGTGGTACGTGATTTCAAGGTAGAGCTGTGTTTGCTAGCGGCATGATGCCGCCATTCACGAGATCGACATGCATTGTGGGAGATATGGCTTATGGTCACTGCACACTGTGAAGCAGCATAGACTTTCATTTTAAGACAATCCCAAGCCTTTCGAGCTCTCGCTGGACTGCACCTTGGCCCATAAGATATGTAATATCATCCGTTGTTGCTATATGTAGCTCATGAAGCAGATTTGCTGAAGTGGATGTACTTGCATTTCTTGGGTTGTAGTCACGTGGTTGAATGCACTTCCTGGAAGCGGCTTTGGATGGAAGCGTCAGCTAAATGATTGTAATGCGATGGTATTTAGATTTCTTCCAAATTTGAGTAAGAGAAACACTTTAGAAAAAGTTTACTTCACAATTGTGCCAAAGAATTACAATACATTATTGTAATAGTTCAAGATGTTCTATTGACCTAGACATCCCATT
>JACSYO010000402.1:0-19060 GCA_016806645.1 Ophiodon elongatus
GTCTCTGTGTTGTAACTGTCTGGTGTACAGGGTCTCTGGGTTGAGCTGTAACTGTCAAGTGTACAGGGTCTCTGGGTATGTAACTGTCTGGTGTACAGGGTCTCTGGGTTGTAACTGTCTGGTGTACAGGGTCTCTGGTTTAAGTTTTAACTGTTGGTGTACAGGGTCTCTGGGTTAACTGTCTGGTGTACAGGGTCTCTGGGTTGTAACTGTCTGGTGTAGAGGGTCTCTGGTTTTGTAACTGTCTGGTGTACAGGTTCTCTGGGTTGAGCTGTAACTGTCTAAGTGTACAGGGTCTCTGGGTTGTAACTGTCTGGTGTACAGGGTCTCTGGGTTAAGTTAACTGTCTGGTGTACAGGGTCTCTGGGTTATAATTGTCTGGTGTACAGGGTATCAGGGTTATAATTGTCTGGTGTACAGGGTCTCTGGGTTGTAACTGTCTGGTGTAGAGGGTCTCTGGGTTGTAACTGTCTGGTGTACAGGGTCTCTGGGTTGTAACTGTCTGGTGTACAGGGTCTCTGAGTTGTAACTGTCTGGTGTACAGGGTCTCTGGGTTGTAACTGTCTGGTGTACAGGGTCTCTGGGTTGTAATTGTCTGGTGTACAGGGTCTCTGGGTTGTAACTGTCTGGTGTACAGGGTCTCTGGGTTGTAACTGTCTGGTGTACAGGGTCTCTGGGTTGAGCTGTAACTGTCTGGTGTACAGGGTCTCTGGGTTGTAACTGTCTGGTGTACAGGGTCTCTGGGTTGTAACTGTCTGGTGTACAGGGTCTCTGGGTTGTAACTGTCTGGTGTACAGGGTCTCTGGGTTGTAACTGTCTGGTGTACAGGGTCTGGTGAATGCGTACAGGGTCTCTGGGTTGTAACTGTCTGGTGTACAGGGTCTCTGGGTTGTAATTGTCTGGTGTACAGGGTCTCTGGGTTGAGCTGTAACTGTCTAAGTGTACAGGGTCTCTGGGTTGAGCTGTAACTGTCTAAGTGTACAGGGTCTCTGGGTTGTAACTGTCTGGTGTACAGGGTCTCTGGGTTGTAACTGTCTGGTGTACAGGGTCTCTGGGTTGTAACTGTCTGGTGTAGAGGGTCTCTGGGTTGTAACTGTCTGGTGTACAGGGTCTCTGGGTTGTAATTGTCTGGTGTACAGGGTCTCTGGGTCGTAACTGTCTGGTGTACAGGGTCTCTGGGTTGTAATTGTCTGGTGTACAGGGTCTCTGGGTCGTAACTGTCTGATGTAGAGGGTCTGTGGGTTGTAACTGTCTGGTGTACAGGGTCTCTGTGTTGTAACTGTCTGGTGTACAGGGTCTCTGGGTTGAGCTGTAACTGTCTGGTGTACAGGGTCTCTGGGTTGTAACTGTCTGGTGTACAGGGTCTCTGGGTTGTAACTGTCTGGTGTACAGGGTCTCTGGTTTGTAATTGTCTGGTGTACAGGGTCTCTGGGTCGTAACTGTCTGGTGTACAGGGTCTCTGGGTTAAGTTTTAACTGTGTGGCGTACAGGGAATCAGGGTTATAATTGTCTGGTGTACAGGGTCTCTGGGTTGTAATTGTCTGGTGTACAGGGTCTCTGGGTTGTAACTGTCTGGTGTACAGGGTCTCTGGGTTGTAATTTACTGGTGTACAGGGTCTCTGGGTCGTAACTGTCTGGTGTACAGGGTCTCTGCGTCGTAACTGTCTGGTGTAGAGGGTCTCTGTGTTGTAACTGTCTGGTGTACAGGTTCTCTGGGTTGAGCTGTAACTGTCTAAGTGTACAGGGTCTCTGGGTTGTAACTGTCTGGTGTACAGGGTCTCTGGGTTGTAACTGTCTGGTGTACAGGGTCTCTGGGTTAAGTTTTAACTGTGTGGTGTACAGGGTATCAGGGTTATAATTGTCTGGTGTACAGGGTCTCTGGGTTGTAACTGTCTGGTGTAGAGGGTCTCTGGTTTGTAATTGTCTGGTGTACAGGGTCTCTGGGTCGTAACTGTCTGGTGTACAGGGTCTCTGGGTTGTAACTGTCTGGTGTAGAGGGTCTCTGGGTTGTAACTGTCTGGTGTACAGGGTCCCTGGTTTGTAATTGTCTGGTGTACAGGGTCTCTGGGTCGTAACTGTCTGGTGTATAGGGTCTCTGGGTTGTAATTGTCTGGTGTACAGGGTCTCTGGGTCGTAACTGTCTGATGTAGAGGGTCTGTGGGTTGTAACTGTCTGGTGTACAGGGTCTCTGTGTTGTAACTGTCTGGTGTACAGGGTCTCTGGGTTGAGCTGTAACTGTCTGGTGTACAGGGTCTCTGGGATGTAACTGTCTGGTGTACAGGGTCTCTGGGTTGTAACTGTCTGGTGTAAAGGGTCTCTGGGTTAAGTTTTAACTGTGTGGTGTACAGGGTATCAGGGTTATAATTGTCTGGTGTACAGGGTCTCTGGGTTGTAACTGTCTGGTGTAGAGGGTCTCTGGTTTGTAACTGTCTGGTGTACAGGGTCTCTGGGTTGTAACTGTCTGGTGTACAGGGTCTCTGGGTTAAGTTTTAACTGCGTGGCGTACAGGGAATCAGGGTTATAATTGTCTGGTGTACAGGGTATCAGGGTTATAATGGTCTGGTGTACAGGGTCTCTGGGTTGTAACTGTCTGGTGTAGAGGGTCTCTGGGTTGTAACTGTCTGGTGTACAGGGTCTCTGGGTTGTAACTGTCTGGTGTACAGGGTCTCTGGGTTGTAATTGTCTGGTGTACAGGGTCTCTGGGTCGTAACTGTCTGGTGTACAGGGTCTCTGGGTTTTAATTGTCTGGTGTACAGGGTCTCTGGGTCGTAACTGTCTAGTGTACAGGGTCTCTGGGTTGTAACTGTCTGGTGTACAGGGTCTCTGGGTTAAGTTTTAACTGTGTGGTGTCCAGGGTCTCAGGGTAATAATTGTCTGGTGTACAGGGTCTCTGGGTTGTAACTGTCTGGTGTAGAGGGTCTCTGGGTTGTAATTGTCTGGTGTACAGGGTCTCTGGGTAGTAACTGTCTGGTGTACAGGGTCTCTGGGTTGTAATTGTCTGGTGTACAGGGTCTCTGGGTCGTAACTGTCTGATGTAGAGGGTCTGTGGGTTGTAACTGTCTGGTGTACAGGGTCTCTGTGTTGTAACTGTCTGGTGTACAGGGTCTCTGGGTTGAGCTGTAACTGTCTAAGTGTACAGGGTCTCTGGGTTGTAACTGTCTGGTGTACAGGGTCTCTGGGTTAAGTTTTAACTGTGTGGTGTACAGGGTCTCAGGGTTATAATTGTCTGGTGTACAGGGTCTCTGGGTTGTAATTGTCTGGTGTACAGGGTCTCTGGGTCGTAACTGTCTGGTGTACAGGGTCTCTGGGTTGTAATTGTCTGGTGTACAGGTTCTCTGGGTTGAGCTGTAACTGTCTAAGTGTACAGGGTCTCTGGGTTGAGCTGTAACTGTCTGGTGTACAGGGTCTCTGGGTTGTAACTGTCTGGTGTAGAGGGTCTCTGGGTTGTAACTGTCTGGTGTACAGGGTCTCTGGTTTGTAATTGTCTGGTGTACAGGGTCTCTGGGTCGTAACTGTCTGGTTTACAGGGTCTCTGGGTTGTAATTGTCTGGTGTACAGGGTCTCTGGGTCGTAACTGTCTGATGTAGAGGGTCTGTGGGTTGTAACTGTCTGGTGTACAGGGTCTCTGGGTTGAGCTGTAACTGTCTGGTGTACAGGGTCTCTGGGTTGTAACTGTCTGGTGTACAGGGTCTCTGTGTTGTAACTGTCTGGTGTACAGGGTCTCTGGGTTGAGCTGTAACTGTCTAAGTGTACAGGGTCTCTGGGTTGTAACTGTCTGGTGTACAGGGTCTCTGGGTTGTAACTGTCTGGTGTACAGGGTCTCTGGGTTGTAATTTACTGGTGTACAGGGTCTCTGGGTCGTAACTGTCTGGTGTAAAGGGTCTCTGGGTCGTAACTGTCTGGTGTAGAGGGTCTCTGTGTTGTAACTGTCTGGTGTACAGGTTCTCTGGGTTGAGCTGTAACTGTCTAAGTGTACAGGGTCTCTGGGTTGAGCTGTAACTGTCTAAGTGTACAGGGTCTCTGGGTTGTAACTGTCTGGTGTACAGGGTCTCTGGGTTGTAACTGTCTGGTGTACAGGGTCTCTGGGTTGTAACTGTCTGGTGTACAGGGTCTCTGGTTTGTAATTGTCTGGTGTACAGGGTCTCTGGGTCGTAACTGTCTGGTGTACAGGGTCTCTGGGTTGTAACTGTCTGGTGTACAGGGTCTCTGGGTTAAGTTTTAACTGTGTGGTGTACAGGGTATCAGGGTTATAATTGTCTGGTGTACAGGGTCTCTGGGTTATAATTGTCTGGTGTACAGGGTCTCTGGGTTGTAACTGTCTGGTGTAGAGGGTCTCTGGGTTGTAACTGTCTGGTGTAGAGGGTCTCTGGGTTGTAACTGTCTGGTGTACAGGGTCTCTGGTTTGTAATTGTCTGGTGTACAGGGTCTCTGGGTCGTAACTGTCTGGTGTACAGGGTCTCTGGGTTGTAATTGTCTGGTGTACAGGGTCTCTGGGTCGTAACTGTCTGATGTAGAGGGTCTGTGGGTTGTAACTGTCTGGTGTACAGGGTCTCTGGGTTGAGCTGTAACTGTCTGGTGTACAGGGTCTCTGGGTTGTAACTGTCTGGTGTACAGGGTCTCTGTGTTGTAACTGTCTGGTGTACAGGGTCTCTGGGTTGAGCTGTAACTGTCTAAGTGTACAGGGTCTCTGGGTTGTAACTGTCTGGTGTACAGGGTCTCTGGGTTGTAACTGTCTGGTGTACAGGGTCTCTGGGTTGTAATTTACTGGTGTACAGGGTCTCTGGGTCGTAACTGTCTGGTGTAAAGGGTCTCTGCGTCGTAACTGTCTGGTGTAGAGGGTCTCTGTGTTGTAACTGTCTGGTGTACAGGTTCTCTGGGTTGAGCTGTAACTGTCTAAGTGTACAGGGTCTCTGGGTTGTAACTGTCTGGTGTACAGGGTCTCTGGGTTGTAACTGTCTGGTGTACAGGGTCTCTGGGTTAAGTTTTAACTGTGTGGTGTACAGGGTATCAGGGTTATAATTGTCTGGTGTAGAGGGTCTCTGGTTTGTAATTGTCTGGTGTACAGGGTCTCTGGGTCGTAACTGTCAGGTGTACAGGGTCTCTGGGTTGTAACTGTCTGGTGTACAGGGTCTCTGGGTTAAGTTTTAACTGTGTGGTGTACAGGGTATCAGGGTTATAATTGTCTGGTGTACAGGGTCTCTGGGTTTTAATTTCTGGTGTACAGGGTCTCAGGGTTGAGCTGTAACTGTCTCGTGTACAGGGTCTCTGTGTTATAACTGTCTGGTGTACAGGGTCTCTGGGTTGAGCTGTAACTGTCTAAGTGTACAGGGTCTCTGGGTTGTAACTGTCTGGTGTACAGGGTCTCTGGGTTGTAACTGTCTGGTGTAGAGGGTCTCTGGGTTGTAACTGTCTGGTGTACAGAGTCTCTTGGTTGTAATTGTCTGGTGTACAGGGTCTCTGGGTCGTAACTGTCTGGTGTACAGGGTCTCTGGGTTGTAATTGTCTGGTGTATAGGGTCTCTGGGTCGTAACTGTCTGGTGTACAGGGTCTCTGGGTTGAGCTGTAACTGTCTAACTGTACAGGGTCTCTGGGTTGTAACTGTCTGGTGTACAGGGTCTCTGTGTTGTAACTGTCTGGTGTAGAGGGCCTCTGGGTTGTAACTGTCTGGTGTACAGGGTCTCTGTGTTGTAACTGTCTGGTGTACAGGGTCTCTGGGTTGAGCTGTAACTGTCTAAGTGTACAGGGTCTCTGGGTTGTAACTGTCTGGTGTACAGGTTCTCTGGGTTAAGTTTTAACTGTGTGGTGTACAGGGTCTCAGGGTTATAATTGTCTGGTGTACAGGGTCTCTGGGTTGTAACTGTCTGGTGTAGAGGGTCTCTGGGTTGTAACTGTCTGGTGTAGAGGTTCTCTGGGTTGTAACTGTCTGGTGTACAGGGTCTCTGGGTTGTAATTGTCTGGTGTACAGGGTCTCTGGGTTGTAACTGTCTGGTGTACAGGGTCTCTGGGTTGTAATTGTCTGGTGTACAGGGTCTCTGTGTTGTAACTGTCTGGTGTACAGGGTCTCTGGGTTGAGCTGTAACTGTCTAAGTGTACAGGGTCTCTGGGTTGTAACTGTCTGGTGTAAAGGGTCTCTGGGTCGTAACTGTCTGGTGTACAGGGTCTCTGGGTCGTAACTGTCTGGTGTAGAGGGTCTCTGTGTTGTAACTGTCTGGTGTACAGGTTCTCTGGGTTGAGCTGTAACTGTCTAAGTGTACAGGGTCTCTGGGTTGAGCTGTAACTGTCTAAGTGTACAGGGTCTCTGGGTTGTAACTGTCTGGTGTACAGGGTCTCTGGGTTGTAACTGTCTGGTGTACAGGGTCTCTGGGTTAAGTTTTAACTGTGTGGTGTACAGGGTATCAGGGTTATAATTGTCTGGTGTACAGGGTCTCTGGGTTGTAACTGTCTGGTGTAGAGGGTCTCTGGTTTGTAATTGTCTGGTGTACAGGGTCTCTGGGTCGTAACTGTCTGGTATACAGGGTCTCTGGGTTGTAACTGTCTGGTGTACAGGGTCACTGGGTTAAGTTTGAACTGTGTGGTGTACAGGGTATCAGGGTTATAATTGTCTGGTGTACAGGGTATCAGGGTTATAATTGTCTGGTGTACAGGGTTTCTGGGTTTTAATTTTCTGGTGTACAGGGTCTCAGGAATGAGCTGTAACTGTCTCGTGTACAGGGTCTCTGTGTTATAACTGTCTGGTGTACAGGGTCTCTGGGTTGAGCTGTAACTGTCTAAGTGTACAGGGTCTCTGGGTTGAGCTGTAACTGTCTAACTGTACAGGGTCTCTGGGTTGTAACTGTCTGGTGTACAGGGTCTCTGTGTTGTAACTGTCTGGTGTAGAGGGTCTCTGGGTTGTAACTGTCTGGTGTAGAGGGTCTCTGGGTTGTAACTGTCTGGTGTACAGGGTCTCTGGGTTGTAATTGTCTGGTGTACAGGGTCTCTAGGTCGTAACTGTCTGGTGTAGAGGGTCTCTGGGTTGTAATTGTCTGGTGTACAGGGTCTCTGGGTCGTAACTGTCTGGTGTACAGGGTCTCTGGGTTGTAACTGTCTGGTGTACAGGGTCTCTGTGTTGAGCTGTAACTGTCTAAGTGTACAGGGTCTCTGGGTTGAGCTGTAACTGTCTAAGTGTACAGGGTCTCTGGGTTGTAACTGTCTGGTGTACAGGGTCTCTGGGTTAAGTTTTAACTGTGTGGTGTACAGGGTCTCAGGGTTATAATTGTCTGGTGTACAGGGTCTCTGGGTTGTAACTGTCTGTTGTAGAGGGTCTCTGGGTTGTAACTGTCTGGTGTAGAGGGTCTCTGGGTTGTAACTGTCTGGTGTACAGGGTCTCTGGGTTGTAATTGTCTGGTGTACAGGGTCTCTGGGTCGTAACTGTCTGGTGTAGAGGGTCTCTGGGTTGTAACTGTCTGGTGTACAGGGTCTCAGGGTTGAGCTGTAACTGTCTCATGTACAGGGTCTCTGGGTTGTAATTGTCTGGTGTACAGGGTCTCTGTGTTGTAACTGTCTGGTGTACAGGGTCTCTGTGTTGCAACTGTCTGGTGTACAGGATCTCTGTGTTGTAACTGTCTGGTGTACAGGGTCTCTGGGTTGAGCTGTAACTGTCTAAGTGTACAGGGTCTCTGGGTTGAGCTGTAACTGTCTAAGTGTACAGGGTCTCTGGGTTGTAACTGTCTGGTGTACAGGGTCTCTGGGTTAAGTTTTAACTGTGTGGTGTACAGGGTCTCTGGGTTAAGTTTTAACTGTGTGGTGTACAGGGTCTCAGGGTTGTAACTGTCTGGTGTAGAGGGTCTCTGGGTTGTAACTGTCTGGTGTAGAGGGTCTCTGGGTTGTAACTGTCTGGTGTACAGGGTCTCTGGGTTGTAACTGTCTGGTGTAGAGGGTCTCTGGGTTGTAACTGTCTGGTGTACAGGGTCTCAGGGTTGTAATTGTCTGGTGTACAGGGTCTCTGGGTCGTAACTGTCTGGTGTACAGGGTCTCTGGGTCGTAACTGTCTGGTGTAGAGGGTCTCTGGGTTGTAACTGTCTGGTGTACAGGGTCTCTGTGTTGTAACTGTCTGGTGTACAGGGTCTCTGGGTTGAGCTGTAACTGTTTAAGTGTACAGGGTCTCTGGGTTGAGCTGTAACTGTCTAAGTGTACAGGGTCTCTGTGTTGTAATTGTCTGGTGTACAGGGTGTCTGGGTCGTAACTGTCTGGTATACAGGGTCTCTGGGTTGTAACTGTCTGGTGTACAGGGTCTCTGGGTTAAGTTTTAACTGTGTGGTGTACAGGGTATCAGGGTTATAATTGTCTGGTGTACAGGGTATCAGGGTTATAATTGTCTGGTGTACAGGGTCTCTGGGTTTTAATTTTCTGGTGTACAGGGTCTCAGGGTTGAGCTGTAACTGTCTCGTGTACAGGGTCTCTGTGTTATAACTCTCTGGTGTACAGGGTCTCTGGGTTGAGCTGTAACTGTCTAAGTGTACAGGGTCTCTGGGTTGAGCTGTAACTGTCTAACTGTACAGGGTCTGTGGGTTGTAACTGTCTGGTGTACAGGTTCTATGGGTTAAGTTTTAACTGTGTGGTGTACAGGGTCTCAGGGTTATAATTGTCTGGTGTACAGGGTCTCTGGGTTGTAACTGTCTGGTGTAGAGGGTCTCTGGGTTGTAACTGTCTGGTGTAGAGGTTCTCTGGGTTGTAACTGTCTGGTGTACAGGGTCTCTGGGTTGTAATTGTCTGGTGTACAGGGTCTCTGGGTCGTAACTGTCTGGTGTACAGGGTCACTGGGTTGTAACTGTCTGGTGTACAGGGTCTCTGTGTTGTAACTGTCTGGTGTACAGGGTCTCTGGGTTGAGCTGTAACTGTCTAAGTGTACAGGGTCTCTGGGTTGTAACTGTCTGGTGTAAAGGGTCTCTGGGTCGTAACTGTCTGGTGTACAGGGTCTCTGGGTCGTAACTGTCTGGTGTAGAGGGTCTCTGTGTTGTAACTGTCTGGTGTACAGGTTCTCTGGGTTGAGCTGTAACTGTCTAAGTGTACAAGGTCTCTGGGTTGAGCTGTAACTGTCTAAGTGTACAGGGTCTCTGGGTTGTAACTGTCTGGTGTACAGGGTCTCTGGGTTGTAACTGTCTGGTGTAGAGGGTCTCTGGTTTGTAATTGTCTGGTGTACAGGGTCTCTGGGTCGTAACTGTCTGGTATACAGGGTCTCTGGGTTGTAACTGTCTGGTGTACAGGGTCACTGGGTTAAGTTTTAACTGTGTGGTGTACAGGGTATCAGGGTTATAATTGTCTGGTGTACAGGGTATCAGGGTTATAATTGTCTGGTGTACAGGGTCTCTGGGTTTTAATTTTCTGGTGTACAGGGTCTCAGGGTTGAGCTGTAACTGTCTCGTGTACAGGGTCTCTGTGTTATAACTGTCTGGTGTACAGGGTCTCTGGGTTGAGCTGTAACTGTCTAAGTGTACAGGGTCTCTGGGTTGAGCTGTAACTGTCTAACTGTACAGGGTCTCTGGGTTGTAACTGTCTGGTGTACAGGGTCTCTGTGTTGTAACTGTCTGGTGTAGAGGGTCTCTGGGTTGTAACTGTCTGGTGTAGAGGGTCTCTGGGTTGTAACTGTCTGGTGTACAGGGTCTCTGGGTTGTAACTGTCTGGTGTACAGGGTCTCTAGGTCGTAACTGTCTGGTGTAGAGGGTCTCTGGGTTGTAATTGTCTGGTGTACAGGGTCTCTGGGTCGTAACTGTCTGGTGTACAGGGTCTCTGGGTTGTAACTGTCTGGTGTACAGGGTCTCTGTGTTGAGCTGTAACTGTCTAAGTGTACAGGGTCTCTGGGTTGAGCTGTAACTGTCTAAGTGTACAGGGTCTCTGGGTTGTAACTGTCTGGTGTACAGGGTCTCTGGGTTAAGTTTTAACTGTGTGGTGTACAGGGTCTCAGGGTTATAATTGTCTGGTGTACAGGGTCTCTGGGTTGTAACTGTCTGGTGTAGAGGGGCTCTGGGTTGTAACTGTCTGGTGTAGAGGGTCTCTGGGTTGTAACTGTCTGGTGTACAGGGTCTCTGGGGTGTAATTGTCTGGTGTACAGGGTCTCTGGGTCGTAACTGTCTGGTGTAGAGGGTCTCTGG
Organism: Ophiodon elongatus; assembly: GCA_016806645.1. NCBI lineage: Eukaryota > Metazoa > Chordata > Actinopteri > Perciformes > Hexagrammidae > Ophiodon > Ophiodon elongatus. The sequence continues at coordinate 10,128 of JACSYO010000402.1, forward strand.
GTTGTAACTGTCTGGTGTACAGGGTCTCAGGGTTGAGCTGTAACTGTCTCATGTACAGGGTCTCTGGGTTGTAATTGTCTGGTGTACAGGGTCTCTGGGTTGAGCTGTCTGGTGTACAGGGTCTCTGGGTTGAGCTGTAACTGTCTAAGTGTATAGGGTCTCTGGGTTGTAACTGTCTGGTGTACAGCGTCTCTGGGTTAAGTTTTAACTGTGTGGTGTACAGGGTATCAGGGTTATAATTGTCTGGTGTACAGGGTCTCTGGGTTGTAACTGTCTGGTGTAGAGGGTCTCTGGGTTGTAACTGTCTGGTGTACAGGGTCTCTGGGTTGTAATTGTCTGGTGTACAGGGTCTCTGGGTCGTAACTGTCTGGTGTACTGGGTCTCTGGGTTGTAATTGTCTGGTGTACAGGGTCTATGGGTCGTAACTGTCTGGTGTACAGGGTCTCTGGGTCGTAACTGTCTGGTGTACAGGGTCTCTGGGTTGTAACTGTCTAGTGTACAAGGTCTCAGGGTTGAGCTGTAACTGTCTCGTGTACAGGGTCTCTGGGTTGTAATTGTCTGGTGTACAGGGTCTCTGGGTTATAATTGTCTGGTGTACAGGTTCTCTGGGTTGTAATTGTCTGGTGTACAGGGTCTCTGGGTTGTAATTGTTTGGTGTACAGGGTCTCTGGGTCGTAACTGTCTGGTGTACAGGGTCTCTGTGTTGTAACTGTCTGGTGTACAGGGTCTCTGTGTTGTAACTGTCTGGTGTACAGGGTCTCCGGGTTGAGCTGTAACTGTCTAGTGTACAGGGTCTCTGGGTTGTAACTGTCTGGTGTACAGGGTCTCTGGGTTAAGTTTTAACTGTGTGGTGTACAGGATCTCAGGGTTATAATTGTCTGGTGTACAGGGTCTCTGGGTTGTAACTGTCTGGTGTAGAGGGTCTCTGGGTTGTAACTGTCTGGTGTAGAGGGTCTCTGGGTTGTAACTGTCTGGTGTACATGGTCTCTGGGTTGTAATTGTCTGGTGTACAGGGTCTCTGGGTTACTGTAACTGTCTCGTGTACAGGGTCTCTGGGTTGTAACTGTCTGGTGTACAGGGTCTCTGGGTTGTAACTGTCTGGTGTACAGGGTCTCTGGGTTATAACTGTCTGGTGTACAGGGTCTCTGGGTTGTAACTGTCTAGTGTACAGGGTCTCTGGGTTGTAACTGTCTGGTGTACAGGGTCTCTGGGTTGTAACTGTCTGGTGTACAGGGTCTCTGGGTTGTAATTGTCTGGTATACAGGGTCTCTGGGTCGTAACTGTCTGGTGTACAGGGTCTCTGGGTTGTAACTGTCTAGTGTACAGGGTCTCAGGGTTGAGCTGTAACTGTCTCGTGTACAGGGTCTCTGGGTTGTAATTGTCTGGTGTACAGGGTTTCTGGTCGTAACTGTCTGGTGTACAGGGTCTCTGGGTCGTAACTGTCTGGTGTAGAGGGTCTCTGGGTTGTAACTGTCTGGTGTACAGGGTCTCTGTGTTGTAACTGTCTGGTGTACAGGGTCTCTGGGTTGAGCTGTAACTGTCTAAGTGTACAGGGTCTCTGGGTTGAGCTGTAACCTTCCAAGTGTACAGGGTCTCTGGGTTGTAACTGTCTGGTGTACAGGGTCTCTGTGTTGTAACTGTCTGGTGTACAGGGTCTCTGGGTTGAGCTGTAACTGTCTAAGTGTACAGGGTCTCTGGGTTGTAATTGTCTGGTGTACAGGGTCTCTGGGTCGTAACTGTCTGGTGTACAGGGTCTCTGGGTTGTAACTGTCTGGTGTACAGGGTCTCTGGGTTGTAATTGTCTGGTGTACAGGGTCTCTGGGTCGTAACTGTCCGGTGTACAGGTCTCTGGGTTGTAATTGTCTGGTGTACAGGGTCTCTGGGTCGTAACTGTCTGGTGTACAGGGTCTCTGGGTTGTAATTGTCTGGTGTACAGGTTCTCTGGGTTGAGCTGTAACTGTCTAAGTGTACAGGGTCTCTGGGTTGAGCTGTAACTGTCTAAGTGTACAGGGTCTCTGGGTTGTAACTGTCTAGTGTACAGGGTCTCTGGGTTGTAACTGTCTGGTGTACAGGGTCTCTGGGTTGTAACTGTCTGGTGTACAGGGTCTCTGGGTTGTAACTGTCTGGTGTAGAGGGTCTCTGGTTTGTAATTGTCTGGTGTACAGGGTCTCTGGGTCGTAACTGTCTGGTGTACAGGGTCTCTGGGTTGTAACTGTCTGGTGTAGAGGGTCTCTGGGTTGTAACTGTCTGGTGTACAGGGTCTCTGGTTTGTAATTGTCTGGTGTACAGGGTCTCTGGGTTGTAATTGTCTGGTGTACAGGGTCTCTGGGTCGTAACTGTCTGATGTAGAGGGTCTGTGGGTTGTAACTGTCTGGTGTACAGGGTCTCTGTGTTGTAACTGTCTGGTGTACAGGGTCTCTGGGTTGAGCTGTAACTGTCTGGTGTACAGGGTCTCTGGGTTGTAACTGTCTGGTGTACAGGGTCTCTGGGTTAAGTTTTAACTGTGTGGCGTACAGGGAATCAGGGTTATAATTGTCTGGTGTACAGGGTATCAGGGTTATAATTGTCTGGTGTACAGGGTCTCTGGGTTGTAACTATCTGGTGTAGAGGGTCTCTGGGTTGTAACTGTCTGGTGTACAGGGTCTCTGGGTTGTAACTGTCTGGTGTACAGGGTCTCTGGGTTGTAATTGTCTGGTGTACAGGGTCTCTGGGTCGTAACTGTCTGGTGTACAGGGTCTCTGGGTTTTAATTGTCTGGTGTACAGGGTCTCTGGGTCGTAACTGTCTGGTGTACAGGGTCTCTGGGTTGTAACTGTCTGGTGTACAGGGTCTCTGTGTTGTAACTGTCTGGTGTACAGGGTCTCTGGGTTAAGTTTTAACTGTGTGGTGTACAGGGTCTCAGGGTAATAATTGTCTGGTGTACAGGGTCTCTGGGTTGTAACTGTCTGGTGTAGAGGGTCTCTGGGTTGTAACTGTCTGGTGTACAGGGTCTCTGGGTTGTAATTGTCTGGTGTACAGGGTCTCTGGGTCGTAACTGTCTGGTGTACAGGGTCTCTGGGTTGTAATTGTCTGGTGTACAGGGTCTCTGGGTCGTAACTGTCTGATGTAGAGGGTCTGTGGGTTGTAACTGTCTGGTGTACAGGGTCTCTGTGTTGTAACTGTCTGGTGTACAGGGTCTCTGGGTTGAGCTGTAACTGTCTGGTGTACAGGGTCTCTGGGTTGTAACTGTCAGGTGTACAGGGTCTCTGGGTTGTAACTGTCTGGTGTACAGGGTCTCTGGGTTAAGTTTTAACTGTGTGGTGTACAGGGTATCAGGGTTATAATTGTCTGGTGTACAGGGTCTCTGGGTTGTAACTGTCTGGTGTAGAGGGTCTCTGGTTTGTAATTGTCTGGTGTACAGGGTCTCTGGGTCGTAACTGTCTGGTGTACAGGGTCTCTGGGTTGTAACTGTCTGGTGTACAGGGTCTCTGGGTTAAGTTTTAACTGTGTGGCGTACAGGGAATCAGGGTTATAATTTTCTGGTGTACAGGGTATCAGGGTTATAATTGTCTGGTGTACAGGGTCTCTGGGTTGTAACTGTCTGGTGTAGAGGGTCTCTGGGTTGTAACTGTCTGGTGTACAGGGTCTCTGGGTTGTAACTGTCTGGTGTACAGGGTCTCTGGGTTGTAATTGTCTGTGTACAGGGTCTCTGGGTCGTAACTGTCTGGTGTACAGGGTCTCTGGGTTTTAATTGTCTGGTGTACAGGGTCTCTGGGTCGTAACTGTCTGGTGTACAGGGTCTCTGGGTTGTAATTGTCTGGTGTACAGGTTCTCTGGGTTGAGCTGTAACTGTCTAAGTGTACAGGGTCTCTGGGTTGAGCTGTAACTGTCTAAGTGTACAGGGTCTCTGGGTTGTAACTGTCTGGTGTAGAGGGTCTCTGGGTTGTAATTGTCTGGTGTACAGGGTCTCTGGGTCGTAACTGTCTGATGTAGAGTGTCTCTGTGTTGTAACTGTCTGGTGTACAGGGTCTCTGGGTTGTAACTGTCTGGTGTACAGGGTCTCTGGTTTGTAATTGTCTGGTGTACAGGGTCTCTGGGTCGTAACTGTCTGGTGTACAGGGTCTCTGGGTTAAGTTTTAACTCTGTGGCGTACAGGGAATCAGGGTTATAATTGTCTGGTGTACAGGGTATCAGGGTTATAATTCTCTGGTGTACAGGGTCTCTGGGTTGTAACTGTCTAGTGTAGAGGGTCTCTGGGTTGTAACTGTCTGGTGTACAGGGTCTCTGGGTTGTAACTGTCTGGTGTACAGGGTCTCTGGGTTGTAATTGTCTGGTGTACAGGGTCTGTGGGTCGTAACTGTCTGGTGTACAGGGTCTCTGGGTTTTAATTGTCTGGTGTACAGGGTCTCTGGGTCGTAACTGTCTGGTGTACAGGGTCTCTGGGTTGTAACTGTCTGGTGTAGAGGGTCTCTGGGTTGTAATTGTCTGGTGTACAGGGTCTGGTCAACTGTCTGGCACTGTACAGGGCCCTCTGGGCTGACAAACTGTCTGCCGTACAGGCTCTGGGCTTGTAACTCATCTGGTACAGGGTCTGGGTTGTAACTGTCTGCGTAAGCCAGGCCCAGGGTTGTACTTACTGGTGTACAGGGTCTCTGTCGTAACATGCCTGCGTACAGGGTCTCTGGGTCATAACTGTCTGGTGTAGAGGGTCTCTGTGTTGTAACTGTCTGGTGTACAGGTTCTCTGGGTCGAACTGTAACTGCCCAAGTGTACAGGGCCTCTGGGCTGATCTGTTACTGTCTAAGTGTACAGGGTCTCTGGGTTGTAACTGTCTGGTGTAGAGGGTCTCTGGTTTGTAATTGTCTGGTGTACAGGGTCTCTGGGTCGTAACTGTCTGGTGTACAGGGTCTCTGGGTTGTAACTGTCTGGTGTACAGGGTCTCTGGGTTAAGTTTTAACTGTGTGGTGTACAGGGTATCAGGGTTATAATTGTCTGGTGTACAGGGTATCAGGGTTATAATTGTCTGGTGTACAGGGTCTCTGGGTTTTAATTTCTGGTGTACAGGGTCTCAGGGTTGAGCTGTAACTGTCTCGTGTACAGGGTCTCTGTGTTATAACTGTCTGGTGTACAGGGTCTCTGGGTTGAGCTGTAACTGTCTAAGTGTACAGGGTCTCTGGGTTGTAACTGTCTGGTGTAGAGGGTCTCTGGGTTGTAACTGTCTGGTGTACAGGGTCTCTTGGTTGTAATTGTCTGGTGTACAGGGTCTCTGGGTCGTAACTGTCTGGTGTACAGGGTCTCTGGGTTGTAATTGTCTGGTGTATAGGGTCTCTGGGTCGTAACTGTCTGGTGTACAGGGTCTCTGGGTTGAGCTGTAACTGTCTAACTGTACAGGGTCTCTGGGTTGTAACTGTCTGGTGTATAGGGTCTCTGGGTTAAGTTTTAACTGTGTGGTGTAAAGGGTCTCAGGGTTATAATTGTCTGGTGTACAGGGTCTCTGGGTTGTAACTGTCTGGTGTACAGGGTCTCTGTGTTGTAACTGTCTGGTGTAGAGGGTCTCTGGGTTGTAACTGTCTGGTGTAGAGGGTCTCTAGGTTGTAACTGTCTGGTGTACAGGGTCTCTGGGTTGTAATTGTCTGGTGTACAGGGTCTCTGGGTCGTAACTGTCTGGTGTACAGGGTCTCTGGGTCGTAACTGTCTGGTGTAGAGGGTCTCTGGGTTGTAACTGTCTGGTGTACTGGGTCTCTGTGTTGTAACTGTCTGGTGTACAGGGTCTCTGGGTTGAGCTGTAACTGTCTAAGTGTACAGGGTCTCTGGGTTGAGCTGTAACTGTCTAAGTGTACAGGGTCTCTGGGTTGTAATTGTCTGGTGTACAGGGTCTCTGGGTTGAGCTGTAACTGTCTAAGTGTATAGGGTCTCTGGGTTGTAACTGTCCGGTGTACAGCGTCTCTGGGTTAAGTTTTAACTGTGTGGTGTACAGGGTATCAGGGTTATAATTGTCTGGTGTACAGGGTCTCTGGGTTGTAACTGTCTGGTGTAGAGGGTCTCTGGGTTGTAACTGTCTGGTGTATAGGGTCTCTGGGTCGTAACTGTCTGGTGTACAGGGTCTCTGGGTTGTAATTGTCTGGTGTACAGGGTCTCTGGGTCGTAACTGTCTGGTGTACAGGGTCTCTGGGTTGTAATTGTCTGGTGTACAGGGTCTCTGGGTCGTAACTGTCTGGTGTACAGGGTCTCTGGGTCGTAACTGTCTGGTGTACAGGGTCTCTTGGTTGTAACTGTCTAGTGTACAAGGTCTCAGGGTTGAGCTGTAACTGTCTCGTGTACAGGGTCACTGGGTTGTAATTGTCTGGTGTACAGGGTCTCTGGGTTATAATTGTCTGGTGTACAGGGTCTTTGGGTTGTAACTGTCTAGTGTACAGGGTCTCTGGGTTAAGCTGTAACTGTCTAGTGTACAGGGTCTCTGGGTTGTAATTTTCTGGTGTACAGGGTCTCAGGGTTATAATTGTCTGGTGTACAGGTTCTCTGGGTTGTAATTGTCTGGTGTACAGGGTCTCTGGGTTGTAATTGTTTGGTGTACAGGGTCTCTGGGTTGTAATTGTCTGGTGTACAGGGTCTCTGGGTTGTAATTGTCTGGTGTACAGTGTCTCTGTGTTGTAACTGTCTGGTGTACAGGGTCTCTGTGTTGTAACTGTCTGGTGTACAGGGTCTCTGGGTTGAGCTGTAACTGTCTAAGTGTATAGGGTCTCTGGGTTGTAACTGTCTGGTGTACAGCGTCTCTGGGTTAAGTTTTAACTGTGTGGTGTACAGGGTATCAGGGTTATAATTGTCTGGTGTACAGGGTCTCTGGGTTGTAACTGTCTGGTGTACAGGGTCTCTGGGTTAAGTTTTAACTGTGTGGTGTACAGGGTATCAGGGTTATAATTGTCTGGTGTACATGGTCTCTGGGTTGTAACTGTCTGGTGTACAGGGTCTCTGGGTTGTAATTGTCTGGTGTACAGGGTCTCTGGGTCGTAACTGTCTGGTGTACAGGGTCTCAGGGTTGAGCTGTAACTGTCTCATGTACAGGGTCTCTGGGTTGTAATTGTCTGGTGTACAGGGTCTCTGTGTTGTAACTGTCTGGTGTACAGGGTCTCTGGGTTGAGCTGTAACTGTCTAAGTGTACAGGGTCTCTGGGTTGAGCTGTAACTGTCTAAGTGAACAGGGTCTCTGGGTTGTAATTGTCTGGTGTACAGGGTCTCTGGGTCGTAACTGTCTGATGTAGAGGGTCTCTGGGTTGTAATTGTCTGGTGTACAGGGTCTCTGGGTCGTAACTGTCTGGTGTACAGGGTCTCTGGGTTGAGCTGTAACTGTCTAAGTGTACAGGGTCTCTGGGTTGAGCTGTAACTGTCTAAGTGTACAGGGTCTCTGGGTTGTAATTGTCTGGTGTACAGGGTCTCTGGGTCGTAACTGTCTGATGTAGAGGGTCTCTGGGTTGTAACTGTCTGGTGTACAGGGTCTCTGGGTCGTAACTGTCTGGTGTACAGGGTCTCTGGGTCGTAACTGTCTGGTGTACAGGGTCTCTGGGTCGTAACTGTCTAGTGTACAGGGTCTCTGGCTTAAGCTGTAACTGTCTAGTGTATAGGGTCTCTGGGTTGTAATTGTCTGGTGTACAGGGTCTCAGGGTTATAATTGTCTGGTGTACAGGTTCTCTGGGTTGTAATTGTCTGGTGTACAGGGTCTCTGGGTTGTAATTGTCTGGTGTAGAGGGTCTCTGGGTTGTAAGTGTCTGGTGTAGAGGGTCTCTGGGTTATAACTGTCTGGTGTACAGTGTCTCTGGGTTGTAATTGTCTTGTGTACAGGGTCTCTGGGTCTTAACTGTCTGGTGTACAGGGTCTCTGGGGTGTAATTGTCTGGTGTACAGGGTCTCTGGGTCGTAACTGTCTGGTGTAGATGGTCTCTGGGTTGTAACTGTCTGGTGTACAGGGTCTCAGGGTTGAGCTGTAACTGTCTCATGTACAGGGTCTCTGGGTTGTAATTGTCTGGTGTAAAGGGTCTCTGTGTTGTAACTGTCTGGTGTACAGGGTCTCTGGGTTGAGCTGTAACTGTCTAAGTGTACAGGGTCTCTGGGTTGAGCTGTAACTGTCTAAGTGTACAGGGTCTCTGAGTTGTAACTGTCTGGTGTACAGGGCTTGGGTCGTAACTGTCTGATGCAGAGGGTCTCTGCTGTAACCGTCTGAAAAGGTCTCTGGGGTTGTAACTGTCTGGTGTAGAGGGTCTCTGGGTTGTAACAACCAGGTACAGGGACCTGGCTGTAAATTGTCTGTGTACAGGGTCTGGGTCATAATCACACCTGTACAGGTCCTCTGGCTAGAATTGTCTGCGTAACAGGTCTCGGCCCAACTGCCTGGTGTACATGGTCTCTGGTCGTAACTGTCTGGTGCACAGGGCCCTCTGGGTTGTAACTGTCTGTACAGTCTCAGGCTGCTGCAACTGTCTCGTACAGGGCCTCTGGCTGTGGTCTGTCTGCGCACAGGGTCTCACAGAATGGTCTGAGGTAAGGTGGCCTGCCAGGTCCGCAGGCCCTGAGTGTGCAGGTCTCTGGCTTAAGCTGTAACGTTCAGTGTACAGGCCCTGGGCTGTAATGTCTGGGTACAGTCTCAGGGAAGATATAATTGTCTGGTGTACAGGGTCTCTGGGTCGTAACTGTCTGGTGTACAGGGTCTCTGGGTCGTAACTGTCTGGTGTACAGGGTCTCTGGGTTGTAACTGTCTAGTGTACAAGGTCTCAGGGTTGAGCTGTAACTGTCTCGTGTACAGGGTCTCTGGGTTGTAATTGTCTGGTGTACAGGGTCTCTGGGTTATAATTGTCTGGTGTACAGGGTCTTTGGGTTGTAACTGTCTAGTGTACAGGGTCTCTGGCTTAAGCTGTAACTGTCTCGTGTACAGGGTCTCTGGGTTGTAATTGTCTGGTGTACAGGGT
>JACSYO010000403.1:0-20000 GCA_016806645.1 Ophiodon elongatus
GCTACTAGTCATAATATTCCTGCTACTAGTCATAATATTCCTGCTACTAGTCATAATATTCCTGCTACTAGTCATAATATTCCCTGCTACTAGTCATAATATTCCTGCTACTAGTCATAATATTCCTGCTACTAGTCATAATATTCCCTGCTACTAGTCATAATATTCCTGCTACTAGTCATAATATTCCTGCTACTAGTCATAATATTCCTGCTACTAGTCATAATATTCCTGCTACTAGTCATAATATTCCTGCTACTAGTCATAATATTCCTGCTACTAGTCATAATATTCCTGCTACTAGTCATAATATTCCTGCTACTAGTCATAATATTCCCTGCTACTAGTCATAATATTCCTGCTACTAGTCATAATATTCCCTGCTACTAGTCATAATATTCCTGCTACTAGTCATAATATTCCCTGCTACTAGTCATAATATTCCTGCTACTAGTCATAATATTCCCTGCTACTAGTCATAATATTCCCTGCTACTAGTCATAATATTCCCTGCTACCAGTCATAATATTCCTGCTACTAGTCATAATATTCCTGCTACTAGTCATAATATTCCCTGCTACTAGTCATAATATTCCTGCTACTAGTCATAATATTCCTGCTACTAGTCATAATATTCCTGCTACTAGTCATAATATTCCTGCTACTAGTCATAATATTCCCTGCTACTAGTCATAATATTCCTGCTACTAGTCATAATATTCCTGCTACTAGTCATAATATTCCTGCTACTAGTCATAATATTCCTGCTACTAGTCATAATATTCCTGCTACTAGTCATAATATTCCTGCTACTAGTCATAATATTCCTGCTACTAGTCATAATATTCCTGCTACTAGTCATAATATTCCTGCTACTAGTCATAATATTCCCTGCTACTAGTCATAATATTCCTGCTACTAGTCATAATATTCCCTGCTACTAGTCATAATATTCCTGCTACTAGTCATAATATTCCTGCTACTAGTCATAATATTCCTGCTACTAGCCATAATATTCCTGCTACTAGCCATAATATTCCTGCTACTAGTCATAATATTCCCTGCTACTAGTCATAATATTCCTGCTACTAGTCATAATATTCCCTGCTACTAGTCATAATATTCCCTGCTACTAGTCATAATATTCCCTGCTACTAGTCATAATATTCCTGCTACTAGTCATAATATTCCTGCTACTAGTCATAATATTCCTGCTACTAGTCATAATATTCCTGCTACTAGTCATAATATTCCCTGCTACTAGTCATAATATTCCTGCTACTAGTTAATATTCTGCTACTAGTCATAATATTCCTGCTACTAGTCATAATATTCCTGCTACTAGTCATAATATTCCTGCTACTAGTCATAATATTCCCTGCTACTACTAATATTCCTGCTACTAGTCATAATATTCCTGCTACTAGTCATAATATTCCTGCTACTAGTCATAATATTCCCTGCTACTAGTCATAATATTCCTGCTAGTCATAATATTCCTGCTACTAGTCATAATATTCCTGCTACTAGTCATAATATTCCTGCTACTAGTCATAATATTCCTGCTACTAGTCATAATATCCCCTGCTACTAGTCATAATATTCCTGCTACTAGTCATAATATTCCTGCTACTAGTCATAATATTCCTGCTACTAGTCATAATATTCCTGCTACTAGTCATAATATTCCCTGCTACTAGTCATAATATTCCTGCTACTAGTCATAATATTCCCTGCTACTAGTCATAATATTCCCTGCTACTAGTCATAATATCCCTGCTACTAGTCATAATATTCCTGCTACTAGTCATAATATTCCCTGCTACTAGTCATAATATTCCTGCTACTAGTCATAATATTCCCTGCTACTAGTCATAATATTCCTGCTACTAGTCATAATATTCCCTGCTACTAGTCATAATATTCCTGCTACTAGTCATAATATTCCCTGCTACTAGTCATAATATTCCTGCTACTAGTCATAATATTCCCTGCTACTAGTCATAATATTCCCTGCTACTAGTCATAATATTCCTGCTACTAGTCATAATATTCCCTGCTACTAGTCATAATATTCCCTGCTACTAGTCATAATATTCCCTGCTACTAGTCATAATATTCCCTGCTACTAGTCATAATATTCCTGCTACTAGTCATAATATTCCTGCTACTAGTCATAATATTCCTGCTACTAGTCATAATATTCCTGCTACTAGTCATAATATTCCCCTGCTACTAGTCATAATATTCCTGCTACTAGTCATAATATTCCTGCTACTAGTCATAATATTCCCTGCTACTAGTCATAATATTCCTGCTACTAGTCATAATATTCCTGCTACTAGTCATAATATTCCCTGCTACTAGTCATAATATTCCTGCTACTAGTCATAATATTCCCTGCTACTAGTCATAATATTCCTGCTACTAGTCATAATATTCCCTGCTACTAGTCATAATATTCCTGCTACTAGTCATAATATTCCTGCTACTAGTCATAATATTCCCTGCTACTAGTCATAATATCCCTGCTACTAGTCATAATATTCCCCTGCTACTAGTCATAATATTCCTGCTACTAGTCATAATATTCCTGCTACTAGTCATAATATTCCTGCTACTAGTCATAATATTCCTGCTACTAGTCATAATATTCCCTGCTACTAGTCATAATATTCCCTGCTACTAGTCATAATATTCCTGCTACTAGTCATAATATTCCCTGCTACTAGTCATAATATTCCTGCTACTAGTCATAATATTCCCTGCTACTAGTCATAATATTCCTGCTACTAGTCATAATATTCCTGCTACTAGTCATAATATCCCCTGCTACTAGTCATAATATTCCTGCTACTAGTCATAATATTCCCTGCTACTAGTCATAATATTCCTGCTACTAGTCATAATATTCCTGCTACTAGTCATAATATTCCTGCTACTAGTCATAATATTCCTGCTACTAGTCATAATATTCCTGCTACTAGTCATAATATTCCTGCTACTAGTCATAATATTCCTGCTACTAGTCATAATATTCCCTGCTACTAGTCATAATATTCCTGCTACTAGTCATAATATTCCCTGCTACTAGTCATAATATTCCCTGCTACTAGTCATAATATTCCTGCTACTAGTCATAATATTCCTGCTACTAGTCATAATATTCCTGCTACTAGTCATAATATTCCTGCTACTAGTCATAATATTCCTGCTACTAGTCATAATATTCCCTGCTACTAGTCATAATATTCCCTGCTACTAGTCATAATATTCCTGCTACTAGTCATAATATTCCTGCTACTAGTCATAATATTCCTGCTACTAGTCATAATATTCCCTGCTACTAGTCATAATATTCCTGCTACTAGTCATAATATTCCTGCTACTAGTCATAATATTCCCTGCTACTAGTCATAATATTCCTGCTACTAGTCATAATATTCCTGCTACTAGTCATAATATTCCCTGCTACTAGTCATAATATTCCTGCTACTAGTCATAATATTCCTGCTACTAGTCATAATATTCCCTGCTACTAGTCATAATATTCCTGCTACTAGTCATAATATTCCCTGCTACTAGTCATAATATTCCTGCTACTAGTCATAATATTCCTGCTACTAGTCATAATATCCCCTGCTACTAGTCATAATATTCCTGCTACTAGTCATAATATTCCCTGCTACTAGTCATAATATTCCTGCTACTAGTCATAATATTCCTGCTACTAGTCATAATATTCCTGCTACTAGTCATAATATTCCTGCTACTAGTCATAATATTCCTGCTACTAGTCATAATATTCCTGCTACTAGTCATAATATTCCTGCTACTAGTCATAATATTCCCTGCTACTAGTCATAATATTCTGCTACTAGTCATAATATTCCTGCTACTAGTCATAATATTCCTGCTACTAGTCATAATATTCCTGCTACTAGTCATAATATTCCTGCTACTAGTCATAATATTCCCTGCTACTAGTCATAATATTCCCTGCTACTAGTCATAATATTCCTGCTACTAGTCATAATATTCCCCTGCTACTAGTCATAATATTCCTGCTACTAGTCATAATATTCCTGCTACTAGTCATAATATTCCTGCTACTAGCCATAATATTCCTGCTACTAGTCATAATATTCCTGCTACTAGTCATAATATTCCTGCTACTAGTCATAATATTCCTGTTACTAGTCGTAATATTCCCTGCTACTAGTCATAATATTCCTGCTACTAGTCATAATATTCCTGCTACTAGTCATAATATTCCTGCTACTAGTCATAATATTCCTGCTACTAGTCATAATATTCCTGCTACTAGTCATAATATTCCTGCTACTAGTCATAATATTCCTGCTACTAGTCATAATATTCCTGCTACTAGTCATAATATTCCCTGCTACCAGTCATAATATTCCTGCTACTAGTCATAATATTCCTGCTACTAGTCATAATATTCCTGCTACTAGTCATAATATTCCTGCTACTAGTCATAATATTCCTGCTACTAGTCATAATATTCCTGCTACTAGTCATAATATTCCTGCTACTAGTCATAATATTCCTGCTACTAGTCATAATATTCCTGCTACTAGTCATAATATTCCTGCTACTAGTCATAATATTCCCTGCTACTAGTCATAATATTCCTGCTACTAGTCATAATATTCCTGCTACTAGTCATAATATTCCTGCTACTAGTCATAATATTCCTGCTACTAGTCATAATATTCCTGCTACTAGTCATAATATTCCTGCTACTAGTCATAATATTCCTGCTACTAGTCATAATATTCCTGCTACTAGTCATAATATTCCTGCTACTAGTCATAATATTCCTGCTACTAGTCATAATATTCCTGCTACTAGTCATAATATTCCTGCTACTAGTCATAATATTCCTGCTACTAGTCATAATATTCCTGCTACTAGTCATAATATTCCTGCTACTAGTCATAATATTCCTGCTACTAGTCATAATATCCACAACAGCTGACCCTAAGGCGCTAACTCATCGTGACCTTGTCGTCTTCTGCCTTCACTGGGCTCTCTTCTCTGTCCCTTATCTCCTGAGTCTGTCTACCCCCCCCCCCACCTTTCTATGGGCCTGCTTACAGATCTGGTTCATGTATGTAACTTATAATACTGTGAGTGATTAACAGATACATATAACTATGAATATCGTGCTCTTAATAACCCTAATATATGTGTTCATGTGGCTTCATAGTTTTCCTAAGCGTAAGACATTTATTAAGCATAAACATAAAATATGTTCCTTCAACAGTACCTCTGAGATGTAGTACAGTATAAAGTACAACATGTACCTCTGAGATGTATTACAGTATAAAGTACTATATTTACCTCTGAGATGTAGTACAGTATAAAGTACTATATTTACCTCTGAGATGTAGTACAGTATAAAGTACAACATGTACCTCTGAGATGTAGTACAGTATAAAGTACTATATTTACCTCTGAGATGTAGTACAGTATAAAGTACTATATTTACCTCTGAGATGGAGTACAGTAAAAAGTACTTTCCACGACTGATTTTATAATTAATCACCGTTAATGTACTTTAAAACAGAAAAACACAAACGAAGTACTTGTACATCATCTGTTTCTGTTTAACAAGTTCTCGTCACTTCCTGTAAACATGAACTCACTTTGACCTTTGACTTTTAAACTTGACCTTTTCTCTCCAGCTGCTGTGAGTCAGGAGGGTGTGTGTGTGTGTGTGTGTGTGTGTGTGTGTGTGTGTGTGTGTGTGTGTTTCCCAGGTTGTTGTTTAACTGTCAGCAGTAAAAATACCTCAGGACCTGAAACACAGAGAAACTGAGTATAATTATATATTTATATAAATATAATTAGTAAAACACATCCGTCACACAAGTTCCAGTATTCAGAGAGTACAACAATAACGACAACAACAACAACAACAACGTGTCTAAAACTTTTGTGTACTTTTAGTGTGTTTTTCTGGTTCCATAGGTGAAAGTACACTAACTGAAGTACAATATGAGCTGTACTTTTATCTGAAAGATTGATTTACTTTACAGAAGTACAACAGTAAAATACTGATTTTACTTTAGTAATACTACTCTGATGATATGAATACATAGTAGTACAACAGTTTAAATACTTTGACTACATTTTACTCATTATATTGACGTACTTTTACTGAAGGAACATTTTACTGTGACAGAGGACAGTATTTTTATTGTGTGGTATTGGTACTTTTACTGTAACAGAGTACTTTTACACAGTGGTATTGGTACTTTTACTGTAACAGAGTACTTATAGACAGTGGTATTAGTACTTTTCATGTAACAGAGTACTTATAGACAGTGGTATAGGTACTTTTAATGTAACAAAGTACTTATATTGCTCATTATTATAAAAATCCTTCAGCTGAACTACAGAAACTCTTCTTCTCTTTTCTCACCAGCAGGAGGCGACAAACCCCCACTCAGGATCCACCTCCAGCTGCCTCCTTCCCTCCTTCCCTCCTTCCTTCCCTTCTTCCCTCCTTCACTCCTTCCCTTCTTCCCTCCTTCCCTCCTTCCTTCACTCCTTCCCTCCTTTCTTCTCTCCTTCTCTCCTTCCTTCCCTCCTTCTCTCCTTCCTTCCTTGCCTCCTTCCCTCCTTCTCTCCTTCCCTCCTTCTCTCCTTCCCTCCTACTCTCCTCCCCTGCTACTCTCCTTCCTTCCTTCCCTCCTTCTCTCCTTCCCTCCTACACTCCTTCCCTCCCTCCCTCCTTCTCTCATTCCCTCCTTCCCTGGGAAGTTGCTCCTTTTTCATTTCAGGCCTCATTAATATGAATCGGGTTGCCAGGTTGCCAGGTTGCCAGGTTGCGATCGATCCCCCTCTGGAGTCTGAGCTCCGTCAGCTTCACTCTTTACTTTGTGTTGTTGTTGTTGTTGTTGTTGTTGTTGTTGTTGTCAGTTTGTTCTGCAGTTGCAGTACTTCATCATGACCTCGACCTTTGACCCTCCCCTCACATGCTGTGCAAAGGATTGTGGGTCAGAAGAGGAACATCCTGGTACTTTACTGTGTATTAGTACACACTAAAGGTATTTCTAATACTCTGGTTGTGTGAATGTTGGAACTAACAGACCGTTTGGGAATTTGCCACAGCTATGAATTATGGGTATTGTAGTATTTAGAGACAAACTGATCATAGTTGAATCAACTAAACTGATGAATACATAAATAATAAATACATGTACAGTGTGATATTTTTATTTTCATCTTAAATCTTTAGATTCTTTTATAATATTTAAAGTGATTAAATATAATATTTTATGTTATTTATTAATCTTTGTGTTCAGCTGTACAGAGGACTAAAAGTGACCCTATAATAAATACATACATCTTTATTATCAGAATAATATTAAACACATATTTATTTATTTGTCTTATTTATTTAAAAATGAACCTGCACATTTATTTGATGATTTATTTATTTATTCATATTAATGCCAGCTTTGGTCTTCCATACTTCATATTTATTCATATTAATACTTGAACACAACAGAATATTTCTTCCATAATAAACAGACGATCAGCAAATGTTCAAATCGATCAGCTCATTTGAATATTTAAAGAGACAGTCCCTCTCCGTCCTTGATTGGGGATCAATGTGTTGTTTATTAATAAATATATATTATAAATATAATATTTCATCATCAACAGTTTGTTTATTATTATTTATTATTGTTGATCTCCGGTCGGTCTGTACCCGCTGACGGAGACCAGACCCGGACCCTCGTGCACGGCGCTCTCTCGGGCACGCGCGCCCCCGTTCCGTGCTACCGGAGGCAGCAGCGGCTCGCGGAGACGCTCCGGAGCGCGTGAGAGCGAAGACGCACCGGGACTCACTCACGGAGACATCCGCCTCTTCAGCTCCGGAACCGGTAAGAAGAGCTCCGTCTGCCCGCTGCTGCTCGGTGTACCGCTCCCGGTAACGGGAAGTCCGCTCCCGGTAACGGGGAGTCCGCTCCCGGTAACGGGAAGTCCGCTCCCGGTAACGGGGAGTCCGCTCCCGGTAACGGGGAGTCCGCTCCGTCACACGCACCGGGCTCCTCGTGCACGAGCACTTCTTTAACAAACGGTGTGTTTTCTGGAGCTTGATGGTGTTGAAAAACCTCGAAATGATGAAGATGTGGACACTTGAAGAAGAGAGAGGACAGACAGGCAGGAGAGACAGACAGGCAGGAGAGACAGAGAGGAGAGACAGAGAGGGAGGAGAGACAGACAGGGAGGAGAGGAGGAGAGACAGACAGGCAGGAGAGACAGACAGGGAGGAGAGGAGGAGAGACAGACAGGGAGGAGAGACAGACAGGGAGGAGAGGGACAGAGGGAGGAGACAGGAGGAGAAAAGAGACAGACAGGGAGGAGAGACAGACAGGCAGGAGAGACAGAGAGGGAGGAGAGACAGACAGGCAGGAGAGACAGACAGGGAGGAGAGACAGACAGGGAGGAGAGGAGGAGAGACAGAGAGGGAGGAGAGACAGACAGGGAGGAGAGACAGACAGGGAGGAGAGACAGACAGGGAGGAGAGGACAGAGGGGAGAGGAAGGAGGAGACAGAGGGGAGAGGAAGGAGGAGACAGAGAGGAGAGGAAGGAGGAGACAGAGAGGAGAGGAAGGAGGAGACAGAGAGGAGAGGAAGGAGGAGACAGAGAGGAGAGGAAGGAGGAGACAGAGAGGAGAGGAAGGAGGAGACAGAGAGGAGAGGAAGGAGGAGACAGAGGACACAGAGGAAAGTGTCTCACGTGTCCTCGTCTCTGCTCTTCTCACCTGAGAGGCTTCAGATCAGCTGGTGTCCTTCATCCCGTCACCTTGACGACCCTTCAGCATCACGAGGCTCTGTGTTGTTCAGCTGCTGACACAACATCAACATCAACATCAACAACAACAACAACAACAACAACAACTCCTTTTATTTAATGTTTGATATCAGTTTATTCTGTATATTTAATATCATATTTTATTCTTCATACTTAAGAGGAGAAAAGAAAGCTGAAATTATTCATATTTAAGTAGATAGAATGGAATTTTAATATTTTACATTAATGATCATGAGAATAGTTTACAACTGATATAAAACAAAAAATCTAAAAACAAATTACTTTTCTGCTTGAAAAATGTATCATCAATATATTTGAGTGAAAGGAAACAAATATTTGAAATAATAATTCAAAGTTTGTAAACGTTTGTAAACGTTTGTAAACGTTTGTAAATGTTCGTAAACGTTTGTAAATGTTTGTAAACGTTTGTAAATGTTTGTAAACGTTTGTAAACGTTTGTAAACGTTTAATAAACGTTTAATAAATGTGTTTGTAAATGTCACGTATCACTGTTTCCTCTCATGGTTACTTCTGAAACTATTTTAATTAACGGTTTTCTACCGTCGTTGGCTGCTGACTCCTCCCCCTCCTTCTTAAAGGGCCGGTAGCAGCCGAAAGGAGCTAAAAGCTTTTCTTCAGGCCACATTTAGGTTTTTGTTGCGGCTCAAAAACAGAAATAAAAGTTTGTTGTGATTCTGAACCGGAGCGTGTGATGAATCACCTGATGAGTCGCTACACGGGAGCAATGTGTTTGAGCCTTCACCTCCATCTTGGAGTCAAGATCCTCCTCTTGTTTACAGACGGAGACTCTGAACTCTGCTGGAGAACTTTAACAGTAACTGGAGAATGTTTGAATATTTAACTTGGCTTAAAGTATTAGTAGTAGTAGTACTAGTAGTACTAGTACGAGTACGAGTAGACGGATCCAGTGTCAGTCAGTGGAAACAGACACCAGTCCTCATCATCATCATCATCATCATCATCATCATCATCGTCATCATCGTCATCGTCAGCTGTGTGTTGTCTGGAGGAAAACAGCTGGCTGCTGCATGTCACTGCAGCTCAATCTGACACCTCTCTCCTCTCTCCTCCCTCCTCCTCCTCTCTCCTCCCTCTCTCCTCCCTCCTCCTCCTCTCTCCTCCTCCCCCTCTCTCCTCCTCCTCCTCTCTCCTCTCTCCCTCTCTCCCTCTCTCCTCCTCCTCTCTCCTCTCTCCTCCCTCCTCCTCCTCTCTCTCTCTCCTCCCTCTCTCTCCTCCCTCTCCCTCTCCCTCTCTCCTCCTCCCTCTCCCCTCTCCCTCCTCTCTCCTCCTCTCCTCCCTCCCTCCTCCCTCTCCTCCTCCCTCTCCTCCCTCCTCTCCTCCCTCTCTCCCTCTCTCCCTCTCTCCTCCCTCTCTCTCTCTCCTCCTCCTCTCTCTCCTCCTCTCTCTCTCCTCTCTCTCTCCTTCCCTCTCTCCTCTCTCCTCCTCCTCTCTCCTCTCTCTCCCTCTCTCCTCCCTCCTCCTCCTCCTCTCTCCTCTCTCCTCCTCCTCTCTCCTCTCTCCTCTCCTCCTCCTCCTCCTCTCTCTCTCTCTCCTCTCTCCTCTCTCCTCCTCTCTCCTCTCTCCTCCTCCTCTCTCCTCTCCTCCTCCTCTCCTCTCTCCCTCCTCTCTCCTCCTCCTCCTCCTCTCTCCTCTCTCCTCCTCCTCTCTCCTCCTCCTCTCTCCTCTCTCCTCCTCCTCTCTCCTCTCTCCTCCTCTCTCCTCTCCGGTTGGTGAGAGCGTGAGTGGTGGTGGATGTGCAGCGTGGAGTTTGAACTGCTTCCTGTCCCTGTTGATCAGGTCTCTCCTCTCTCTCCTCCTCCTCCTCCTCCTCTCTCCTCACTCCTCTCTCCTTTCTCTCCTCCTCCTCCTCCTCCTCCTCTCTCCTCTCTCCTCTCTCTCCTCCTCCTCCTCTCTCCTCTCTCCTCCTCCTCTCTCCTCCTCCTCCTCCTCCTCTCTCCTCTCTCCCTCTCTCCTCTCCTCTCTCCTCTCTCCTCCTCCTCCTCCTCCTCTCTCTCTCTCCTCTCTCCTCTCTCTCCTCCTCCTCTCTCCTCCTCCTCTCCTCTCTCCTCCTCCTCCTCCTCTCTCCTCTCTCCTCCTCCTCTCTCCCTCTCTCTCCTCCTCCTCCTCTCTCCTCACTCCTCTCTCTCCTCCTCCTCTCTTCCTCTCCTCACTCTCTCTCCTCCTCCTCCTCTCTCCTCTCTCCTCCTCCTCTCTCCTCCTCCTCCCTCCTCTCTCCTCCTCCTCCTCTCTCCTCTCTCCTCTCTCCTCTCTCCTCCTCCTCTCTCCTCTCCGGTTGGTGAGAGCGTGAGTGGTGGTGGATGTGCAGCGTGGAGTTTGAACTGCTTTCTGTCCCTGTTGATCAGGTCTCTCCTCTCTCTCCTCCTCCTCCTCCTCCTCCTCTCTCCTCCCTCCTCTCTCCTCCTCCTCCTCCTCCTCCTCCTACTCCTCTCTCCTCTCCTCCTCATGTGTCTCGTGACCAGGTGAGTCTCTGGCGGTCTGACTGAGTGTTCGGGGATCGGAGGTTGTTCCAGGTGTTCTCGGAGGAATGGCGTCCTCCGGGAGGCCGCCTCCGTCCCTCCGGCAGGGCGTGGGGGTCGTGCCGCCGGACAGCATCATGTCCGTGGAGGAGGTGCTGTCTCCGTGGAGGAGGTGCTATCTCTGTGGAGGTGCTGTCTCCGTGGAGGAGGTGCTGTCTCCGTGGAGGAGGTGCTATCTCTGTGGAGGTGCTGTCTCCGTGGAGGAGGTGCTGTCTCCGTGGAGGAGGTGCTATCTCCGTGGAGGAGGTGCTGTCTCCGTGGAGGTGCTGTCTCCGTGGAGGAGCTGCTGTCTCCGTGGAGGTGCTGTCTCCGTGGAGGAGGTGCTATCTCCGTGGAAGTGCTGTCTCCGTGGAGGAGGTGCTGTCTCCGTGGAGGAGCTATCTCCGTGGAGGTGCTGTCTCCGTGGAGGAGGTGTTGTGTTCCTGAAAGAGGAGCCGCGGGTCAGCGCCCTCCACGCGGGTCACCGTGTCCGGGGTTCCGCCGTTCATCCCGAACGAGGCGTTAATGAACGAGCTCCGGAGGTTTGGGAAGTTTGCCAGCGGACTGAAGGCGGTGAGTCTGGGCTATAAAGACCCAGAACTGAAGCACGTGCAGTCTCTGAGGCGGCAGGTGTTCATGTTCCTGGACTCACCTGCTCAGACCCTGGAGGTGTCCTTCCGCGTGCAGCACGGTGGCGGCTCCTACATGGTGTACGCCAGCTCGGGGCAGCTCAGATGTTTCGAGTGTGGAGACGTGGGACACAAACGGTTTGCGTGTCCGCACAGGAAGCAGGCGGGCGAACCCGCGGCTGCGGTGGCAGATTGCGGTTTTGCCGGCGCGACAGCCGGAGCCACTGACTCACAGTCAGAGAACAGGACAAGGAAGAGGAGCAGCAGAACCAAGCTGAGGAGCAACAGGCTTCTGTTGATGCAGAGAACAGCAGCTCTCAGTCTGTAGACCCAGAACCAGAACCCCAGGTAGCAGAAAGTATGGAGGAAGAAGATCTTAATGTAAATGCAAATGAAGGGCCGGGTGTCTCTAACAGTCAGGTGTCGTATGGAGACGACATGGTTTCTGACTCTGAGTCAGACACAGTGTCTCTTAGTGGATCCACCAATAGAAACGCAGATCTCTACTTGTTGGAAGACAGCAATGCTTTCCTCGATGAAACTTTTAAAAAATCAGCCAAAGTGAGCGATTACTTCAGTGACACAACAAAGTTTATCAGATCTGTGGACGCAGTTAAAAGACAGGTAGGGTTTGACCTTTTAGATGAAAGGAAGCGGCTCCGCCATCAAAAAACATATTACCGCTCTGAGGAAGGCACAAAAAGGTAAAATTGTTAAAAAAAACTAAGAAGTAAATGATCATGAATATCATAGTGTCTTCTTCTCTGTACTGGTCTCTTGCTGCATTGGGTCTGGTTCTGGGTCTCTTCTCTGCCGCCTCCGTGGAAAGCCTTAGAATCGCGTCTCTAAACGTAAACGGTGAGAGAGATCGTAACAAGAGGGCTTTGATAGCAGAAGTCTCTACTCAGAAAAAAGTGGATGTTTTGTTCCTGCAGGAGACGCACACGGTGCCAGCAGATGAGGTGGATTGGGGTCTATGGTGGGACGGGTCGGTTTCCCACAGCCATGGCACAAATATCAATGCAGGGGTAGCGGTGCTGTTCAGGAAAATGGCCAATGCAACCATCTTGTGCTCTACTGAGGTGGTGAAGGGCCGGCTGCAGCTCTGTGTTCTGCTTTATGAACGTATACGCACCGAACCAGGGAACGGAGCGGTGGGTTTTTTCTCTACACTAGATAACGAGCTGAAGAAATACCAGCAAGAGCACTTGGTTATTGGTGGTGATTTTAACTGCACGTTAGATTTCACTGTTGACAGGACCGGTGAGGAACCACATCCACAATCATCCCAGAGCCTCAATAGCATCGTCACACACCTGGACCTGGTTGACACATGGAGAACCAAGCATCCACAATCCAGGCAGTACACATGGGTGAGGGTCAGCGGTAACAGGGTGAGTGCAGCCAGATTGGACCGGATCTACGTTTCACAAGGTCTTAGCTCCAGATTACTAAACAGTAGTATAAGTCCGGTTGACTTCAGTGACCCCCACATCACCACTGTAGAGCTGATCACTTCACCGGGTGACGGGTAAAGTCTTACTGGCTCTTTAATAATAAACTCCTGCAGGACAGTATTTTAATGTTCGCGAATAAATAAATGGACGGATGGATAGGAGAAGGACCTTCTCCTCCGTAAGCGGAGGATAATGGATGGAAAAAAAGGACAGTATTTTCTGCCAGAACTTTGAGGTATTTTGGCAGATATGGAGGGGAAGGAAAGCTGATTTTGTTTCTCTGAAGCTGTGGTGGGAGGTTGGGAAAGCGCAAGTTTGTGGCTTTTGCCAGCAGTACACCTCCCACTCCACCGCTAGGATCAAAGCAGCAGTCCAGGAGCTGGAGGCCACCATCAGGGTGATTGAGGAGGGGCTACACGGGCTCAGATCCTGCTAAAGGGCAACTACTAAAGGAGAAGAGATTGGAGCTGAGCTCCTTCCTGCAGGAGAGGGTGAAGAGAGCTCTGGTCAGGTCTCGCTTCCTCCAACTGAAAGAAATGGATGCCCCGACTTCGTTCTTCTTCAACATGGAGAGGTCGGTGGCACAGAGGAAGCAGATGACCTGCCTTAAGCTTCCAGGAGGCAGGGTGACCACCAGTGTGGGAGAGATGAGGAGCCATGCCATGGATTTCTACACGGACCTCTTTGGAACGGAGCAGTGCAGCATGGAGTGTCGAGGGCAGCTCCTGGAGGGGCTTCCTCAGCTCAGCCCGGAGGAGAAAGCGGCTCTGGACTGTGGGCTGACTCTGGAGGATCTGACGGTGGCAGTACATCAGATGGCATCAGGACGGGCGCCAGGGATCGATGGTCTCTCTGCCGATTTCTTCAAGCACTTCTGGAGTATTCTTGGACTTGATTTACATTCTGTTTTTCTTGAGTGTTTTAGAACAGGATCGCTTCCTGTCTCCTGTCAGCGAGCGGTGCTTTCCCTGCTGCCAAAGAAAGGTGATCTGGCATTACTAAAGAACTGGAGGCCAGTAGCCCTCCTCTGCACTATGAGCTGCTCTCCAGAGCCTTATCGGACAGACTGAAGGACACCCTGGAGTCGGTGGTACATAACGATCAAACATATTGTGTCCCCAACAGGACTATCATGGACAACATTTTTCTCATAAGAGAAGTCCTGGATTTGTGCTGTAATAGTAATATACATGTTGGTATCGTGTCACTCGATCAGGAGAAAGCCTTTGACAGGGTGGATCACTCTTATTTGTTTTCTGCACTTAGGGCTTTTGGTTTTGGTTTTCTGGCTTGGGTTAGTTTATTGTACAGTGGTGCGCAATGCTTGGTGAAGACAGGGGCAGGGCTGAGTCGGCCAATCCCTGTAAAGACAGGGATAAGACAGGGATGTCCGATATCAGGGCAACTGTATAGTTTAGCCATCGAGCCATTGCTGTGCAGGTTGAGAGGTCGACTCAGCGGTCTGTCACTGCCAGGGTCCTCCAGTCTGGAGCGTCCTCCTATTGTGTCTGCGTATGCAGATGATATATGTGTGTTTATCTCCAGTCAAGAGGATGTGCATTGTCTGCAGGAAACCCTGTCACTGTTTGAAAAGGCCTCATCTGCACGGGTAAACTGGGTAAGAGTGAGGCCTTGTTGGTGAGGCCTTGTTGGTGAGGCCTTGTTGGTGGGGCCTTGTTGGTGAGGCCTTGTTGGTGGGGCCTTGTTGGTGGGGCCTTGTTGGTGGGGCCTTGTTGGTGAGGCCTTGTTGGTGGGGCCTTGTTGGTGGGGCAGTGGAGGGATCGGGCAGCACCCGGTCTGCCATGTGGACTTGAGTGGGGGAAAGAGGGACTGAAAGTCTTGGGAGTTTTTCTGGGCACCGAGGGCTTCCAAGCAAGGAACTGGGAGGGAGTGAAGGAGAAAGTGTGCGCTCGGGTATCTAAATGGAAATGGTTGCTGCCCCAGTTGTCATATAGGGGAAGAGTGCTGGTTACCAATAACTTAGTCGCCTCGGCTCTTTGGCACAGACTCACTGCTCTGACGCTGCCCGGAGGCCTGATCGAGGACATCCAGAAAGCCATGGTGGACTTCTTATGGTCTGGCAAGCACTGGGTCCGGGCAGTAGCTGTGTACCTGCTGGTGGATGAGGGGGGGCATGGACTAATCGACATCAAGGCCAAGATTGCCTCTTTCAGACTCCGGACGGCTCAGCGGCTGCTTTATGACTGTGGCCCATGCTGGCTGGACACGGCTCGGCTGCTGCTGAGGAGAGCATGGAGCCTGGGCTACGACAGGCAGCTGTTCCTCCTGCAGCAGGAGAGCATGGAGCCTGGGCTACGACAGGCAGCTGTTCCTCCTGCAGCAGGAGAGCATGGAGCCTGCTGGACTGACATCATTTTACAGCTCTGTTCTGCAGGCCTGGCGGGTCCTCACAATCACGCGCACCACAGTGGAGGTACCTGGAGGGTGGCTGTTCGAGGAGCCGTTGTTTTTGAACAACTTTTTACAAACGCAAACGTTTCAATCTGCCAGCCTGCGAGCGAGTCTCAGAGGGGCCGGCTGCACCAAACTTGGCCATCTGATGAGGATGACGGCGACAGCTGTGGACGAGCTGAGAGAGAACCCACATCACCTCGGTCAGGCTGATGAACAGAGTGGTGGAGGAGGTCTGTGCCGCCCTGTCCGGGACCCAGAGGGAGTTCGTCATGAACCAGACTCTGTGACCAGTGGCATGATGGTTTTGAATACTGCTTCCCCTCTCTGTCCATCGCCCCCTCTGTGGGGGAGTGGCGGGAGGGAGGAGGTCAGCTACTCACTTTGACAACCCCGCACCTGGACAAGTTTCAGGATGCGGGGAAGAAAGCCATCTACCACACATGCCTCAAAGTGGTGAACTTACAGTCTCTGGTGGGGATAGAGGAGTCGAGGTGGGCTGAGTTTTTTGGTCCAGATGTTTCCCCGAAAGGCAGCTGGTCTCTCTACAAGCTGCCCGTTGAGAAGCGGACAGCAGACCTCCAGTGGAGGTTGTACACGGGGCAATAGCTACAAACAGGTTCAGAGCGCACCTTGACCCGGAGCTGGGGGAGGGGTGTTTGTTCTGCACTCAGTGAGAGTCATGTCCATTTGTTTGTTCAGTGTCCGCGTCTGTCACAACTGTTTGTCATTTTAAAAAGATGGTTCCAGGGTCTCGGGAGGTGTTTTCTTTTGTTTTCTTTATTTATTCTTTTCTAGGCTGAACGGTTAATATGAAAGCGTTCTGTCTCCCTGCAAATGGATAAATAAAGAGACTTTAAAAACCAAACCTCTCCTCTCCTCTCATTCCTCTGGTTTGCTCTCCTCTTTTTTCCTCCTCTCCTCTCCTCTCCTCTTTGGTCCTTGTCTCCTCTCCTCTCTTGTTTCCTCTTCCTCTCCTCTCTTCCTCTCCTCCCTCATCAATAAGAATATTATAATTTTTTATACTACTATGTTCTATGATAACTGTATTTTATAGGAGAGAACCGTCACAGAGGAAGGGCTCATCTTCATCTCCAGAGACTGTAGAACCCTTCGCCTGTAGAACCCATCGCCTGTAGAACCCTTCGCCTGTAGAACCCTTCGCCTGTAGAACCCTAGATGAAGGTGTGATGAAGATGAAGGTGAAGGTGTGATGAAGATGAAGGTGTGATGAAGGTGAAGGTGTGATGAAGATGAAGGTGAAGGTGTTATGAAGATGAAGGTGTGATGAAGGTGTGATGAAGGTGAAGGTGTGATGAAGATGAAGGTGAAGGTGTTATGAAGATGAAGGTGTGATGAAGATGAAGGTGTGATGAAGGTGTTATGAAGGTGAAGGTGTGATGAAGGTTAAGGTGTTATGAAGGTGAAGGTGTGATGAAGATGAAGGTGAAGGTGTGATGAAGATGAGATGGTGTGATGAAGATGAAGGTGTTGTGAAGGTGTTATGAAGATGAAGGTGTGATGAAGGTGTGTTGAAGGTGAAGGTGTGATGAAGGTGTGTTGAAGGTGAAGGTGTGATGAAGGTGAAGGTGTGATGAAGATGAAGGTGTGATGAAGATGAAGGTGTGATGAAGATGAAGGTGTGATGAAGATGAAGGTGTGATGAAGGTGAAGGTGTGATGAAGGTGAAGGTGTGTTGAAGGTGAAGGTGTGATGAAGATGAAGGTGTGATGAAGGTGAAGGTGTGATGAAGATGAAGGTGTGATGAAGGTGAAGGTGTGATGAAGATGAAGGTGTGATGAAGGTGAAGGTGTGATGAAGATGAAGGTGTGATGAAGGTGTGATGAAGAGCTGAGGCCCTGACCCTGCTCTCTCTCCACAGCGCCCCCTACGGTGCGCATCATGCACTCCGGTCAGACCTGTAACGTGGAGGAGGAGCGCTACAGCATCTACACCATCAGGGAGGGGGAGACCCTGGAGCTGACCTGCCTGGTGACGGGGCACCCCCACCCTCAGGTACCCACGGGGAACCTCATACTGGGGGCACGGGGAACCTCATACTGGGGGCACGGGGAACCTCAGACTGGGGACACGGGGAACCTCATACTGGGGGCACGGGGAACCTCAGACTGGGGGCACGGGGAACCTCATACTGGGGACACAGGGAACCTCAGACTGGGGGCACGGGGAACCTCAGACTGGGGGCACGGGGAACCTCATACTGGGGGCACGGGGAACCTCATACTGGGGACACGGGGAACCTCAGACTGGGGACACGGGGAACCTCAGACTGGGGACACGGGGAACCTCATACTGGGGACACGGGGAACCTCATACATGTTAAAGCTGCATTCTCTCTCCTGACCACCAGGGGGCGACTCCTCTGGTTGTATAGAAGTCAAAGCTTCATGTATTAAAGCTGCATTCTCTCTCCTGACCACCAGGGGGCGACTCCTCTGGTTGTATAGAAGTCAAAGCTTCATGTGTTAAAGCTGCATTCTCTCTCCTGACCACCAGGGGGCGACTCCTCTGGTTGTATAGAAGTCAAAGCTTCATGTGTTAAAGCTGCATTCTCTCTCCTGACCACCAGGGGGCGACTCCTCTGGTTGTATAGAAGTCTATAGAAAATGACTCTACTTCTCTCTTGATTTATTCCCTCAGTAAACATTGTAAACATGAGTTTATGTCTCAATCTCTAGTTTCAAGTCTTCTTCAATACAGCATGATGTTCATTTAGTAAATTATGGTCCATTAGAGTCAAACAGACCATAAAGCAGGGGATGCTTTAGGGCGGGGCTACAGGGTGATTGACAGGTCTCTACGTCACTCCTCAGTCCAGATATGGTCACTTCCTGAACAAGATGGCGACGGCAAACTGGAGGCTTCAAAACATCACAAACCAACGAGTGGCGTCACGACGACTCCGTCCTCTTTATATCTGTTTACGAAACCAGGACGTTCTGCAACCAGGACGTTCTGCAACCAGGACGTTCTGCAACCAGGACGTCCTCTCACTCTCTCTTCCTGATGAGTCGCTCATGAGCTCATCAGCTGGGATGACGTCACCATGCCGGTGCAAAGAGAAGATGTCTTCACCGATCGGTTCCACACAAAACTAAATGTCACCGCCACAAACTGAGACTTTCCCCACATGGAAAATTATCTTTTAAATATTCATATTGTGATTCATGGAACGATTCAAAAGGATCATAAGATGATTCTCTGTTGAGAATCGTACGTATTTATTCTGGAATAAGGTCCCGTGACACGGGAAGAGGCGGGGCTTATCCTCTACTCAGTGTGTCGGATGAAAAAGATTAAATGAGAGAAACATGAAGTACTGATGAATGACACACACAAACACACACACACACACACACACACACACACACACATACACTCACTCACTCACTCACTCACACACTCACACACTCTTATCCCTATTGAGCACATACAGTAATAAAAACTCCCATCATGCCCGGCGGCGTGCTGTAAGGGCCACAACTCCTGCTGAGCTGCTCTGACGCCTTTGTGTTTTATAAACGAGAACAATTACACTGAGAGGAGGAGGAGGAGGAGGAGGAGGAGGAGGAGAGAGATGAAGAAGAAGAGGAGGGAGGATCCAGAGGGAATAAATGAAGATCATGAGTGGATGTCTGTGATGAAGAGCTGAGTGATGAAGACATCCCATTCATTCATAACCTCAGGAAGAAGAGCTCTGCTCTCCTGTCAGCTGATCTCTAACTGACCAATCAGCTGTCTTTATTAATAAAAGGTCAAATAAAACCATAAGCATCATAACAATACCACCGGAGAGAATAAAACTAAAGATTTAATACAAATAAAACAACAAAAAGAAGCTGTTAGTGTTGTTGTTACATCAACGAGTCAGAGACGTACCCCATACTCCTGCTGCACCCCATACTCCTGCTGCACCCCATACTCCTGCTGCACTGTACCCCATACTCCTGCAGCACCCCATACTCCTGTAGCACTGTACCCCATACTCCTGCTGCACCCCATACTCCTGCTGCACCCCATACTCCTGCTGCACCCCAACCCCCACACCCCAAC
Organism: Ophiodon elongatus; assembly: GCA_016806645.1. Classification (NCBI taxonomy): domain Eukaryota; kingdom Metazoa; phylum Chordata; class Actinopteri; order Perciformes; family Hexagrammidae; genus Ophiodon; species Ophiodon elongatus. The sequence goes on from JACSYO010000403.1 coordinate 19,967, forward strand.
CCCACACCCCAACCCTGCACCCCATACTCCTGCT
>JACSYO010000404.1:0-21662 GCA_016806645.1 Ophiodon elongatus
TGTCTGTCTGTCTGCCTGTCTCTCTGCCTGTCTGTCTGCCTGTCTGTCTGTCTGTCTGTCTGTCTGTCTGTCTGTCTGTCTCTCCGTCTGTCTGTCTATCTGTCTGTCTGTCTGTCTGCCTGTCTGTCTCCCTGTCTGTCTCTCCTCAGGAGTCCTGTCTGTCTCCCCCTCTGTCTCTCCTTAGGAGTCCTGTCTGTCTCCCTGTCTGTCTCTCCTTAGGAGTCCTGTCTGTCTCCCTGTCTGTCTCTCCTTAGGAGTCCTGTCTGTCTCCCTGTCTGTCTCTCCTCAGGAGTCCTGTCTGTCTCCCTGTCTGTCTCTCCTCAGGAGTCCTGTCTGTCTCCCTGTCTGTCTCTCCTCAGGAGTCCTGTCTGTCTCCCTGTCTGTCTCTCCTTAGGAGTCCTCTCTAATCCGTCCTCAGGACTCCGTCCAGATTCCCACGCTACAGAAAAAGAGATCGTCTCTTTATTAAAATATGAAACCTGCGTTGGCTTTGCAGCTCACGAGGACGCTGTGAGACGTCTCCGTCCTCTCGGCCTCCAGTCCAACAATTCCAGGTTAAGATCAGTTTAGTGAGGAAGACCGTGAAGACACAGAGTCCACGTCCATGTCCGTCCTCACGTCTTCACACAGACCTTTCATTACTGCAGTAGATTACAACAATATTGACATTGTTTTTATTATAGATTAGTTTTTAGGTCAAATGCCATGAAAAAGTCACTCAGCATTTATTTTGATTTGATTTAACCTGGATAATCCCTCTGAGATTATGAATCTCAACCTGACTTCATAAAAACAGAGTTCACGTCTAATAACTCCCATCAGAGAGACGACGGGCTCCAAGGTGAGGAGGTGCTTCATATTAATGAAGATCGATATAATACCTGTCTCGCTCCGCTTCAGCACCGCGGACAGCGCTGGAGCTCTCCGCGGTGCTGAAGCGACCCACCTGAAGGTTAAAGCCAAGGACAAAAAACACAGAAACAATTCAGGCTGTTATTCAAACAAAGGATAAACATCCTCTGACCAATGAGGACGAGTTGGCTGATGTCTGTCCCTGTCTCTGTCCCTGTCTCTGTCTCTCACCCTGTCTCTCTCCCTGTCTCTGTCTCTGTCCCTGTCTCTGTCTCTGTCTCTGTCTCTGTCTCTGTCCCTGTCTCTGTCTCTCACCCTGTCTCTGTCTCTCACCCTGTCTCTCACCCTGTCTCTGTCTCTCACCCTGTCTCTGTCTCTCACCCTGTCTCTGTCTCTGTCTCTGTCTCTCACCCTGTCTCTGTCTCTGTCCCTGTCTCTGTCTCTCACCCTGTCTCTCACCCTGTCTCTGTCTCTGTCTCTGTCCCTGTCTCTGTCCCTGTCTCTCTCTCTGTCCCTGTCTCTCTCTCTGTCCCTGTCTCTGTCTCTGTCTCTCACCCTGTCTCTGTCTGTGTCCCTGTCTCTGTCTCTGTCCCTGTCCCTGTCTCTGTCCCTCACCCTGTCTCTGTCCCTGTCTCTGTCTCTCACCCTGTCTCTGTCTCTGTCTCTCACCCTGTCTCTGTCTCTGTCCCTGTCTCTGTCCCTGTCTCTGTCCCTGTCCCTGTCTCTCACCCTGTCTCTGTCTCTGTCCCTGTCCCTGTCCCTGTCTCTCACCCTGTCTCTGTCTCTGTCCCTGTCTCTCACCCTGTCTCTGTCTGTGTCCCTGTCTCTGTCCCTGTCCCTGTCCCTGTCTCTCACCCTGTCTCTGTCTCTGTCTCTGTCCCTGTCCCTGTCCCTCACCCTGTCTCTGTCTCTGTCCCTGTCTCTGTCTGTGTCCCTGTCTCTGTCTGTGTCCCTGTCCCTGTCCCTGTCCCTCACCCTGTCTCTGTCTCTGTCTCTGTCTCTCACCCTGTCTCTGTCTCTGTCCCTGTCTCTGTCTCTCACCCTGTCTCTGTCTCTGTCCCTGTCTCTCTCTCTGTCCCTGTCTCTCTCTCTGTCCCTGTCTCTGTCCCTGTCCCTGTCTCTCACCCTGTCTCTGTCTCTGTCTCTGTCCCTGTCCCTGTCTCTCACCCTGTCTCTGTCTCTCACCCTGTCTCTGTCTGTGTCCCTGTCTCTGTCCCTGTCCCTGTCCCTGTCTCTCACCCTGTCTCTGTCTCTGTCCCTGTCCCTGTCCCTCACCCTGTCTCTGTCTCTGTCCCTGTCTCTGTCTGTGTCCCTGTCTCTGTCCCTGTCCCTCACCCTGTCTCTGTCTCTGTCTCTGTCTCTCACCCTGTCTCTGTCCCTGTCCCTGTCTCTCACCCTGTCTCTGTCTCTGTCCCTGTCTCTGTCTCTCACCCTGTCTCTGTCTCTGTCCCTGTCTCTCTCTCTGTCCCTCTCTCTGTCCCTGTCCCTGTCCCTGTCTCTGTCCCTGTCCCTGTCCCTGTCTCTCACCCTGTCTCTGTCTGTGTCCCTGTCTCTGTCCCTGTCCCTCACCCTGTCCCTGTCCCTGTCCCTCACCCTGTCCCTGTCCCTGTCCCTGTCCCTCACCCTGTCCCTGTCCCTGTCCCTGTCCCTCACCCTGTCCCTGTCCCTGTCCCTCACCCTGTCCCTGTCCCTCACCCTGTCCCTGTCCCTGTCCCTGTCCCTGTCCCTGTCCCTCACCCTGTCCCTGTCTCCTGTCAGACTGGAGTAAGACGGCCACCAACACCAAGAAGGTGAGCTCGGACCAGCTGGGCAAGTCTCTGTCCTCCAGCTCCTTCGGCTCCACCACCGCTAACTGGACGTCCAAAGCTAAAGCTACGCTGAACCCCTTCACCAAGAGACACAGCAACACAGGTGAGACACGCAGAGACACAGAGACACAGAGACACAGAGACACAGAGACAGAGACACAGAGAGACACAGAGAGACAGAGAGACAGAGAGACAGAGACACAGAGACACAGAGACAGAGACACAGAGACACAGAGACACAGAGACACAGAGAGACAGAGACACAGAGAGACAGAGAGACAGAGAGACAGAGACACAGAGACACAGAGAGACAGAGACACAGAGAGACAGAGACACAGAGACACAGAGACACAGAGAGACAGAGACACAGAGAGACAGAGACACAGAGACACAGAGAGACAGAGAGACAGAGACAGAGAGACAGAGACAGAGAGACAGAGACACAGAGAGACAGAGAGACAGAGACACAGAGAGACAGAGAGACAGAGACACAGAGAGACAGAGACACAGAGAGACAGAGAGACACAGAGAGACACAGAGACACAGAGACAGAGACACAGAGAGACAGAGAGACAGAGAGACAGAGAGACAGAGACACAGAGACACAGAGACACAGAGACACAGAGACACAGAGAGACACAGAGACACAGAGACAGAGACACAGAGACAGAGACACAGAGACAGAGAGACAGAGACACAGAGACAGAGAGACAGAGACACAGAGAGACAGAGAGACAGAGACACAGAGACAGAGAGACAGAGAGACAGAGAGACAGAGACACAGAGACAGAGAGACAGAGAGACAGAGACACAGAGAGACAGAGAGACAGAGACACAGAGAGACAGGTGAGACACATTATGATACTTTATAATACATCATAATACTTCATAATACATCAGTCATAATAAATCATAATACTTCATAATACATGCTGTATAATTCTGTCAGTGCTATCGATCAGACAACACAATAGTATTAAAGGTATAGAGCTGATTATTGATTATGTATCTATTACATCACCAGCGACAGGTGAGACAGATTAAAGAGATGAAAGTAAACAATGTGTAATACTTTGTGTGTAATATCCGTGTATCTACCTCTGTGTTTGGTGTGTAGAAAGCTCCTCCGTCCAATAGCAAGAGTGGAGGACCGACGGAGGTAAAGCTACAGCTGATTGGCTGATTGACTTCCTGCTTCCGGCATCATGTGATCCGCTCTGTGTTTCCCCAAAATGTGTTGCTGGTCAAAGCGGATCTGGAGGGTTCAAATTCAGCTTTCACGTTTTTTAATTAGACGAGAAGAAGAAGAAGAAGAAGAAAAAATGAAAACTTTGCCGGCAGACATTTTGGGAAAGCAGCCAGTGTGTGTTGTGATTGGCTGGTCACTGTGATGTCATACAAGGTCACGCCACCTTGTTCTCCAGCCTGAGGCATGCTGAGTGGGAGGAGGGCCCCGTTGGCCCCCATTGACACACCTCTAAAGCCCTCAGCTCCGCCCCCCCAGGGTGCCCCAGGGTGCAGAAACAAGCGCGCCCCGACAGACTGCATCCAGCTAACCCCGCCCTGTTTAACTCTTTCAGAGTAACAAGCTAACGCTGCGGCTCACTGAGCGCCAATAACTCACGGCACCATTTGGGTTTGTTTTATTAAAAATTAACACCAAAGTTGAGGATGATAAACAAATATTGACTCTGTGTGATTAAATCCCATTTTAGATTCAGGAGCAGGATAAAGATTTATAATAAAGATGATAATTAAACTGATCCATGTAGCAAAGGAATGAGCAGATCTGACGAAGGGAGTTTCCCAAAAATACGCAAAATGTTTGACATATTTCCTCTTTTTTCTTTTTTCTTTACTCTTTACATTCATTCATCTTATTGTCCAAGACGGGTCCAGATAATTCAAATTGAATTGCATGCGTCTATTTTTTGCTAAATCATATCTGCTCTGTAGATCACCAAGTAAAATAATAACACTGATAATAATAATAATAATAATAATAGTAATAATTATTATTATTTATTTACTTCCTTAGTATACCACGTTAATGCAAAGGTGGAGCCCAGTGCTTTATAAAATAATGATTTAAAAGAAAGATTAGGCCCAAAATACAAATAAACGATAACAATAAATCCAGCATGAAAACATGATAAAACATTAAAAAACAAATATAGCACCTCGCTGGAAGATCGAGGCGCTAGACCATTCTGTATTAAAGTTCACGAACAGGTTTATTGTTGTTATTCTTTAACAACCAAATCTGAGCTGTCGCCCCCTACTGGTCAATGTGGGAAACGTTTGTACAGCTTGGTTAAAAGCATCCAACAGGTCTAGTGACGCCCCCCCACGGAGCGGCTTAAACAATAGTTTTACGCACCTGGTTCCACATTTTCATGAGACACACCAAGCGAGTTTTGTATTAATCGGACAAACACTTCCTGATGTTGTGTATTTGTAGCGCCCCCTCGTGGTTGTCTTTCGTGACGTTTGGCCCGGCGGTTGTGGAGCCTGTTGACGTGCTGAGCCACGCCCCTTTTAAAGCTCATTGGTCACTTTGGCAGCAATCAGTCGAGTCGGGTGCTCCGGGAGTGACTGGGGCTGGATGTCTGGACCCGGTTGTGTGTACAGCTTATAAATCAGTAGACTTACGGTGTAGCACCTTTAATTACAGCGCCCCCATCAGGCCGATGGGGGTCATTTCTGTTGAGCAGCTTCCAATCACGTATCTATAAAGTTCCATCTCACAGGAACGTCCCCAAACATTCGTGAAGAAGAAAACGAGATCGACGGAGAAAGTGGAGGGTGACGGCCTCTTCGGGGATTGAACCGCTAATAGAACCGCTAATAGAACCGGTAATTGAACCGCTAATAGAACCGCTAATAGAACCGCTAATAGAACCGGTAATTGAACCGCTAATTGAACCGCTAATAGAACCGCTAATAGAACCGCTAATAGAACCGGTAATTGAACCGGTAATTGAACCGGTAATTGAACCGCTAATAGAACCGCTAATAGAACCGCTAATAGAACCGGTAATAGAACCGCTAATAGAACCGCTAATAGAACCGCTAATAGAACCGCTAATAGAACTGGTAATTGAACCGGTAATAGAACCGCTAATAGAACCGCTAATAGAACCGGTAATTGAACCGGTAATTGAACCGCTAATAGAACCGGTAATTGAACCGCTAATAGAACCGCTAATAGAACCGCTAATAGAACCGACAGGAACAGCTGACAGAAGTACCAAAGAAAGAAAAGGATTGGATAAGCTCAAAGGCAGATTCAGAATAATGTGCTTTAAGTTTGTATTGTTCAGTCACGCTGTGTGTGAACTACTGGACCGTTTATAACATCAACTTTGTTCATGATGTCACCACGTGTAGTTTTATGACTTTTAATACCTTTGGACGACACACAGGTACAGCTTGATTCAGCTCTTCCCAGGAGATAATAAAACAATAGATGAATGATTCCACGTCAGCCTGTAATCATATGTTCAAGTCTGGCAAAGCATCAGAGCTCCGACACCTCGTCCTCTCCACGCTGAGACGGACCCGAGGCCCAGTCAGGCCTTCAAGCTGCGGCGCCGCCTTCAGAACCTTTTGAAGTCTTCTCAGGAGCTCTGTCTGCCAGGCAAACATTCCCCGTCCCCGCTATCACACCGAGGCTCTGCCAGGGCACACAGGTACCTCAGCCAGAGACAGGTACCTCAGCCAGAGACAGGTACCTCAGCCAGAGACAGGTACCTCAGCCAGAGACAGGTACCTCAGCCAGAGACAGGTACCTCAGCCAGAGACAGGTACCTCAGCCAGAGGGTTGGGGTACCTACCGTATATATACATATATATACCTATATACGTATGTATATGTCACATATACATACGTATATAGGTATAAATATGTATATATGTATGTATATGTATATACATATGTATGTATATATACATATACGTATATATCTATCTATCTATATATATATCTATATATATATATATAGATATATATATCAGATCGTACAGCGTACAATGTAAACAGACAACATATTAGTCTTATTATTATATCATATCCATGAATACATGATTGGTTCTCCTCTGTCTGAGGTTTGTCTCGCTCTACACTCTCCAGATGTTTGAGGTCATGACCAGAGGTCGAGTCTAACTTCACCCCTCGGCTTCCATCTCTGTCCTGAAGTGCTCTCTGTGTTTCAGAGGGGAAACATAGGAAGGGAACCCCCCCCCCCCCCCCTCAACAGCGTGACATCATAGGGCATTTCAAAAAGTCTCAATCTCTGGAGGGGCCCGGCTGTGTGGGGCCCGGAGCTCAATCAGTCCTAACTGACAGTGGGAATGGACGCAGGAAGCAGCTCCTCTGGAGCTTCGTGTTGTACGGAGACCCCGTTTGGAAGAGAGGTCTGTGAGTCTCTCGGCTGATTGATTAGGTACCAAAAGCCGATTGAGCTTTGGCTGACGTGATGGTACCAGAGGAGCTGGGTTTGGCCCTCGTTTCATCCATTTCGCTTGATTACTTTGGCTCAGTCTCTATGAGACAGTCCAATGGTGTAAAACTCTGGTGTTGCTCTAAATCCCATCGGAGAAACTTGATTGGAAAAACAAAAATAATCTAAAGCTGCAAACCTGAGCTCAGTTCACAGCTGGATGAACTTCTTCCAGAAGTCCTCACATTCATGCAGTTGTTCTACAGGTGTGTGAGAGGAGATCATTCATAAAATAACATTAAAATGAAAGCTGCGAGCAGCGATGAACGGGTCCGCTCTCGGGGGCGCTGGCGGGATGCCGGCTCACTCGGCCGAGAACGTTCGACCGCCAGTCAGACGTGTTTTAACCGCGTGGAGTGCGTGAGGCAGGACATGACGCTTTGCAAACACTTCACCACTTCCTGTATCCGCTGTGCGCCGCTAGACGACACGCTCAACAACATGCATCATGTTTCTCTATGTGAAGTGTAGACCACGTCATGTAAATGTCATGTAAATCTGATGCCGTTTGTCACGTAACGCTGATTTCCTTCCGCCAGTAGGTGGCGCTTTGACTTTGAGTTAAAATAGGCTTGTCGATATCCTCAGGCCCTGACTGTTATCAAGCATGACGTTTGAGGCAGATTCGAGGAAGTCCAGTTGAGGTACATGAGCTGGTTTAATGAGGATTCAGGTAAAATGGCCGCCAAGCTACGGTCACGCCGTTCCGTGAAACGTAAAGCTTTTGATAACTTTTATTCACAAAGGTCTTTAGATCATACTGACCAAATTTGAAGTGGATCTGACGAACTCCCTAGGAGGAGATCATAAAGTAAAGCGCTTAGAAAAGGGGCAAAGAAATATAAAACTGTGAACATTTCTTCATGGAAATGTGCTCAAGCCTGGACCGGCATCATGCATGAGACATTTTGTGTGGATTAGATGATGTACCTTGGACTTACAACAACTTTCTCTAACATAGTGAACCGCACAAAATGGGTGTGAAATGGGCACCACGCAACATCAAGGCCATTGAGAAAAACCTGATGATTTTAATAATTTGTCATCACAAAGGTCTAAAGAGCATCCTCAGCAAATTTGAAGTCGATCACATGAATTCTGTAGGAGGAGTTCGTAAGAGTACAAAGGCTGAAAACAGCAAAAAATAACAAAAAAACTCAAATTGGCCGAACTACTGTAGCGCCCCCTAGAGTCTCAATGGCATAAAAATGTTGGGGCATGTTACAGGATGCAATGTGCACATATGCTGCAAATCCTGTGACACTACGCCCAATGGTTTTGAAGTTATAAGTATTGATGTACAAGCCACGCCCCTAAGAAGTTCATTGGTCCCTATCATTATGAAAGCAATAAGCTATCAACAATCTTTTAATAATTCTTAATGATCTAGGTCCAATAATGATCTACAGCACATTTGGTATGAATTGGATCCAGCGTGTAGGAGGAGATCGCAAGAATATGTTTTTCACAAAATAAAAAATGGCGGAATATTTAAGTAGGCGGAGCTTAGGGGTCTGAGAGGCTTTTTTGTAGAACAGGTGGAGAGGGACATGTGTGTCAAATTTTAAGTCAATCGGACAAACTGGCTGAGGGGCGTCGCCTGTCCAACTTCTAGGGGGCGCTAGAGAGACATTTTTTAATACACAAATATGACACCTAAATCACTATTGTCTATTTTCACCAAGCCTGATAAGCGTGCCACATTTGGTGATTTTTCGAGCATGGCAAGTACCCCAATATGCGCGAAATGTTCAAAAAGAAGATTCAGAAAAAGAAGAAGAAAAGAAAAAGAAAAACTCCTAGAATTTCAATAGTTCTAGGAGTTTTAAATAGACGTTGTCGGTGCTCGGACCCTAATAAGGTACGACTGGGGAATGTGTTGTTTTACATTATGTATGCAACAGTGATGCACTTGGCCTCAGAAGGGATTTTATTGAGCCTCAGAACTCCAGAGGTCGTGAGAGCTGCTCGCGGTCATCAGCGTGATGTGACCTCTTCTGTCCATCGGACTCCAGCTGTGACGCTCACATGTCCAGATGTTTCCACCACACAAAGCCTTGAACCACCTGCTATTTATGGGTTATGATATGATGACAGATTATGAGCAGTACAATGTGTTTGCATCCTTTCTTTTTGCTTCAACTTATCGTTATGAAGTAAATGTTGATTGCACGATGTAATGGCTGTAGAATAATGAGGCGTTTGCGTTGCCTCCGTATAAGTTTCACTACACAGTTGTGTCTGCCACGAGCTCCCTGGAGAGTAAAGGCTCCGTATTTTACTAGTTTCATTTTGCCTTTATCACAACAATGTTGCTACTGCTACCGCTAACTAATGCTAGCTAGCTAACCTCAGCGCTAACAGTCGTCGTTTGGGGTTTATGATGTTACGCAATCATTTGTTTTCACCACTTCTCGGAGAGGAGAGGAAAGGAGAGGAGAGGAGAGGAGAGGAGAGGAAAGGAAAGGAGAGGAGAGGAGAGGAGAGGCTGGAAACATGAGAATACTTTAATATATAAAATGTGGAGCCCAACATTGGTAAGACTTGTGGACACTTGGAAACATGTTGGATTTATAGATTCCAGTGTTGTGAAATCTATTTTAAATATATTATCAAAGAAATTTGACTTCTTAATGATTTATGTCATGATAGCTGAGTTCTTCTGCACTAAAGACGTGTTCTAGTTCTCTACTTCTAGTCCTGATGGTTCTGTTTCCAGAGAGGAGCAGGACTTTATTTTGAAGTGAAAATCAAGATACAGAGAGAAATATGTGACGGGAGCGAAAAACACTCCAAAGCTGCTTTAAGGTTCAGAGGATGAATCTGTTCAGCTTATTGATGTTTTCATTGGTGGCCCCAACAGAACAATGTGGCCCCCCATCTCTCATACGCTTCCCATCCTCTTCTCTGAAGCGTAACCAAAACACATCTCCAGCTAAACCCATGACATTAGCTGAGAGCTTCCGAGGTCCAAACAACATTGCAGCCTAATAATATCCAAACACACCACTTTCTGTATTGTCCTCCCAGGTCAGGTATGCACACAATTTGAGACCTGATCTCGGGATCAAGCGGAAAATTAAATCAAAATATGCCTTTATGAATGAGGCCGCTACCGTGAAGCCTCAATGGGACCTGGCATGGTTTCACTCGGCCTCAGTGATTTATTCGTTGGCTCTGTGAGCCTCTGGCACCCTGAGGCTCTGGCAGGGGAGGACGCCAGATCAACAACCAGGAGGAAACACCAGGAACCAACCAGGAGGAAACACCAGGAACCAACCAGGAGGAAACATCAGCAACCAACCAGGAGGAAACACCAGGAACCAACCAGGAGGAAACACCAGGAACCAACCAGGAGGAAACACCAGGAACCAACCAGGAGGAAACACCAGGAACCAACCAGGAGGAAACACCAGGAACCAACCAGGAGTTGAATTGTTCTGCTCCAGAGGGAAAGCTTAGCTTCGACTCGCCGCACTGAAGCCGGCGCGTAGTGGTGCGCTTGGTTGTGCACCTCTGAATTTTTAATAATAATAACGGACCATACACTGCACTCTGAATAAGGAAATAGAGAATCAAAGGTACAGAAGGTCAGCAAATTTGCTCTGCGCCCATTGAGCCTGTTTTCCCCACGGATAATACTTAATAGAGTAACTTGAGGTTTAAGATATTTTCACTCAGTAACGTTTGGCCATCATGGATGTTCTACTTTGGATTGTTTGGTTTTAAAAGGGTGGTGCTAGATATTACTGCACATACCCATATGCATACTTGATGAATGTAGACCACATTTTGTTTGCCTTGCACATTTTTCCCTCACTCACATTCCTCTCCTTGCTTTACTCTCTTAAAAGGTTCACGCTGTTCGTGTGTTATTTAAACCGTATCTTGTTTTTCTTGCTGTGAAAGAATGATAACTTCTTCTCCTTTGTGTTAATGTGTAAAGCTGTTCTTAAAACATACCCCTAAATTAAACCTGTAAGAGCGTCTCCACCTGAATGATCCTCACGCTTCGCCCCACAACTGAATGATTATTGCATCAAGTAATAATCCCTTTGTGTCCCTGTCTTTTTCTCTATGCTCCCTGGATGCAGATAAATGTTATTCCAACCAGACCAGCCCCAAGTGCGTCTCCTCGTGCTCTTCATCGTCAGAGGTGGAGCCCACCTCCTCTTCCTCCTCGTCCTCCATCCTCCCCGTCAGCCAGATGATCGACAAGGTGAGGGGTTACTGCTCCACACGCTCCGACAACTTCTACAAGAACATCATCATGTCCGACAGCTTCGCCCACAGCACCAGGTTCTAGAGCGGTTCTAGAGCAGTTCTAGAGCGGTTCTAGAGCGGTTCTCGAGCGCCCACCGCCTTGTGATTTGGAACGGCCCGATTTGTTCTAGAAAACCTTGTGACATCATCTTCAGCGACCGTTGGAGGTTCCAACATGAAGCGTAACACTGGAACCTGCCTCGCCCTCCTGGAACTGCTCCCCATGTTATTTAAGGCTTTGCTTTTGTTCTGGAACTGCCACCCAACACTCGAGAACCTTTTGTGTTCTTGAGGAACTCCTAACCTTCTAGAACTCTCTGACAGCCCCAACTGTCCTGGATCCTTCTAGAACTCTTTCCCAGCCTCAGCCAGAAAGGATTTTAGAATTATAATGTGTGTTCACTCCAAACGCTAATTGGACTTTTACATCACGTACAAAGTCGATGCCGACATGATGCCGGGTGGCACGGATGATTCGCCGGAATCGATGCAAAGAAGTGTAATTTCCTCCTCCTGTCGTCACTGACATGCTGAAGTTGTTGAATCAGAAATGGAGGAGAAACCGGATGTGTCCGTCTGTGGTCACCCGGAGCTCTGGTGTGTAGACGTATGTGTATAAACCGTAGACTGTCTATGGCACGAACAAGATCGCTGCCGTATGTACGCCTAGATGACGTTATGTTCAGTGTTGATGGAGAAGCTACAACATTAGCATAGCATAGCAACAATCAATCCGAACTCCATTCAGAAAATCAGCATTCTAAAAGTTGTTTTCTTGTCATCTTGCAGAAACAAAGCATGAATTCAGACTCTTTACAAATCTGCATCATTATGTAGTTATTTCAGAATCCTTTTTAGCTCTTTATGGCGTTTAGTTTCCAGGTTATCTGGAGCTTCCTCAACAAGAACAAAGCAGCTTTAGAGGTTATTCCAGCCGTGACTGATGAAACTTCCTTGGTGTCTACATGGAGGATTAAGCCCCTCCTCCTCACTGGTGTGTTTTGTTCAAGTGACTCGGATAAACATAATTGATCCCGTGGTCAAAATACGCGAGTAGTGTGAGGCAAAGGTTTTCTTTGCGTTTTGGTGTGAACACATTAGCTTCTCTAACGTCCCCTGATCTTCAGTCTCAGACCTTTCGCGGTGGTAGAAGATGTTCTAGAAGGTTTTTGTCTCTCCGGTCTGCATCCTCCCTGCCATCCTCACTTGCCCCTGGAGCTTTGAGTCAGAATCCCTGTTGTTATGTTCTATGTTAATTCATGGTAAGCATTGTCAGCAGACCCAGTTTTTAACTGATTCAAGATTTTAATTCTTTATCTCGTCATCAGAACTCATAAAGAGCCGGTTGGTTTTGTGACAGAATACTAATCAGGCAGCACCGACAGCTGAATCATTTGAACCGGAGCCACGACTTCATGCACTGTCTCTGCTTTGTAAGACATTGTTGGCTAATCAAGAGCGAATCTGCCTTTTTTCTACAAAATGTTCTAAAGTAAATCTGTGAACTTGCTGCAACCAACAGCTAAAAACCCGGAGCCCAATTTAAGATAAGCACGGACAAAGTCCCACATTATGGGTTCAAATCCCCGGGTCTCCTGGATAATAATGGGTGTGTGAGACCTTCGCGGTGGTCAGAGAACGTTGATGCGATTCTACTGTATCAAATCAAATTACAGAATATGACCCGGCTGCCAGAATGTGCAACGAAGAGGAAATGAAGGGGGGCAGAGAAGGGGGCAAGGCAGACGGGAGGGGAAGAACGTTCTGGTAGAAATAAATAGTAGGTTTTGGTGTTTTTTCATACTGTGATGTTTGTTTAAACAGTTCATTCGTGCATGTGTATGTGGAGCCATATCCCATGTAAATATTGGTGGTTTATCTATTCTATGTGCCTTATTCTATATTGTTATAATGTATCCTGATGGTTGCTTTGGTTCGTGCCTTCACGGGGTCCTGGAAGGGTCACCTCTCCAGCTCCCCACGCTGGGCCGGCCTCTTCACCTTGTCACGGCGACAGGGAGGCAGAAATCTGGGGATTTATGAAACAGCGAAATAGAAAACAAAGGAATAGTTTGTCTTCTTCGTGTGAGCTACAGACCAGCTGTTCAAACCAAATTAGAGATTTTCAGAACATATTTACATTGTATTATAATGTATACTACCATGAAAAACCAAAGCTTATTGACACATATTTTTAATTATTGGAAATATCATAACTCTGAAAATGTCTTCAAGCTCTGAAGTGTCTAGACAAATGACACACGGTTTAACGGTGGTAATATTTACCTCCTTCAGTTGAAGGTAATAAGAACCGAGCTAACGCACGGCAGCCAAAGTGGAGCAATCATAAAAGTACTCATTTATGGCCACAGCATTCCTGATCGAGTGAGGATTCCTGTTTGTGTTCAAATATGACTTTTTTCATTCAGAAATCGGTAACAGCTTTGTTTTTAAAACAGCAAATACATAGGCTGCAATCTTTCAATAAAGAGCATTCAGAGAGCAGGAAGGATGATATAATCACTTTAAATAGTTCATCCTCCATCACAAAGACCTTTTCCCCACGTGGTGTCCAGCCTAATCACAGTTATGGTTTTATTCTTCTGGGTTTTGAGAACGCCTACCACCACACAAACACAATGGTGGTAGATAGAATTTCACTTGCGGTGCTTGAATAATCATAAAAATGGCATCTGAAAAACTCAACAGCAACAAATCTCACCACAAAAAATGTTCTGAATACTTTGAATAATCTACAGAACATAGTTCACATTGGAATCTGTTGACAGTGGGGTATTTGGATTATCCTGAGAAATCTGAACTTTTTCATGTTTTTTATTATCGTAGCACCACAAGTGAAATGTTTACGTCGACCGTATGGAATATCAGAAACCTCAGCAGAGACAATAACGTCTGCACGGCGTGATGCCACAAGCAGCCAGAAAATACATTTTTATTCCTCTGAGCCGGGCGAACTGACCCTTTAATGACACGCAGTGTATGTTCACTACTCTCTAAAGCAACAAGCCCATCCTGGAGCTCTTTTATTTCATAATCTATCCATAATCACCCACTGTTATTTATCAAATATTACAAACAAATTAAGTCATCATGCATGTGCCCATTATTCCACCACTTTACATGCTGTCATGAACACTTCAAACCAGCCTGTCAACAAGACTTGAAGCATTATTGATTTCTTATTTTTAATGAAGCCAGAAAGGATGGCGTGCTTCTTCAGAAACAGCGCAGTCTCCTAAAAATGACACTCCCATACAACAAAACTGCATTATGAATAACGTTTTGAGGAAAATATGTTTGCTTATGGATTTCGTTTGCTTTGGTCGAATCACAAATAAGTTCCAAATGTGTAAAATAACAAAGTTTTACAGCGTGCCATCTCCTGTGAGTTCCAGAGACACACGTGGAACATCCAGTCATCAGCGTAGAGATTCATAAACCTCACTGTGTAGAAGGCAGTGTTAATATTTATGATACATCCTCCAGTTTTACCTTAAATAAAAGAGAATAAAATAATCGTGTGTCAATTTAGATCATTTTACGGTGGCAATTCGTCATTTATACATTTGTTTTTCCTCCAAATATTAATATTAATGAATGATTCCAGAAGTGGAGAGAGGATGAACACACCAATGCAATGCAGCATGGCTTCAAGATATTTTGTTGAAAATGTTGTTTTTCAAGAAAGGGAAAGAAAATGGATTCATTGTTTGTAATATAGGCTTCATCAAATCTTTATTCTTCCTTTGTCCTTTTCTGTCAGCTCTGAGCAAACCTGACATGTTCACTGTGTGCTATACTTTAATTTATTTTCTGGATGTACAGTTTCTCAGCCTCTGTTTCATTTTGTTCAGTCTTGGTTCTGACCGGACAATCATCCGTACTGAAAGGTGAACCACACAGATCCTTTAGGGATGTCGGGGTGTTTGATGACTCATCGAGCGTTGGTGACCCGGACGTCCATCGTCCACAGGGGGCGTCATCGTGTAGTGAAGCTCACGTTCTACCAGGTCTCTCCTCTGATGTGTGATTCAGCCTCAGAACTAAACCCAGACACGGTGGAGGAGCAGCTGAGCGTGGCTGGTGGTTCTGACCCGGTTCAGCCCGAGGGTGGAAGACGTGGCCCAGGACTGCTCAGTAAACAGCACGACATGAAATCCCCCTGAATCCCCTCAATTAAAAGGGCTGTTATGACTCGTGTCTAATGGCACACATGTTGACTTCCATTGTTTTGGTTGGCTCTGGTTACATAATTCATTTCAATAGTTACAGATGTTGAAGGAGGGAACACATCAGAACCACTCAGCCAAAACTGAACAGAACTATTGTTTTTCTCCATTTGAAGATCTTCCAGATCCTCAATGGACCAAACCCATGTAGACAGTTTACATCTAGTCATTGATTTTGTGTTATTGATTTCCACTGAGAGATGTTTAAAAGGTAAAGAGGTGAAGGATCAGGCTGGAGTTCTGTACCAGATATGTTCTGATGATTTTAATTGATCTTGGCTTTTACTGTTGTTTAGTATTTGTATTATATATCGTGTTGTTGTTTTTAGGTTTGTCAGTGATGTTCTTATCTGGAAGTTCACTTCAGCATCTCAACATTAAAGGGAATTAAAAGTTCACAGAGGTTGAATCAATCTTTATTGTCACCGTTTCACAGAGACGCGGCGGTGGAAGTGAGTTCAGGCCTGTTGTCTGACGACCCTGGACCCTGGAACACGCTCAGATTAAGTTGGTTCTGTAGACGGGTTGAGGTCAGTTAACTGGATAAGTTAAACATTAAATTTAAAAGAAACCAAAAGGAGCCTGTGGGGTCCAATCACAGAGCTTCAGGTGATGTCGGATCAGTTTGGGCAGAAATATGGAAACACGTTGAAGCAATTTGATCCAGCGCTGATTCACACCTGACCTGCTGCTTATTATTAATTATTTTTTTGAAGTCACAGAAGATATCAGCTATTTTACTGTAAAAGTAACTGATGAATAAATAACTGCCCTCAAAAGAAAAGGAAAGCCTGCCGTTTGCCAAACCACCCGATCCATCGTGATTGGTTCCTCAGGGTCAGCTGACTGTGGTTTGAGACTCTGAAATCCCCTCATCTATCATCTCATGACAACAATAACCATAAATAAAACCAATCCCCATGACTGACCAGGCTGGAAGAAGTACCCAACAGTGAAAAAGTACTCATTATGCTGAATAATATAAATTATATTTAATTCTATTTTTTATTTAATATGTTTAATGCATTAGTATGTATTTGACTTTAATGTTCAGCTGGTAAATACATATATGCACACACATATATATTACTTTATTTACTGCTGGGACGCTTGAGCATTCATTCTTATTAGTCTTCATAAAGTCATTCATACATTGAGATTCAGTAGTATTAGTACAAGTACTCAAGTTAAGAATAAGTATTACAAAATGTTACTATATTGACCTTTTGGATGTATTTCTTGATGTTGATGTTATGTTGTGACTCCTCCTACTCTTTATATATATATATATATATATATATATTTATATATATACATATATATGTATATATATATTAAAGGAAGGCTTCCTGTGGGACCTGGATCCATCGGGGTCCACCCTGACCATCAGTGGGCTGTGCTTCCCAAAATCATATTAAAAAATCTCTTTTGTTTGAAAGAGTAAGGGTCAGCTGTTGAGCACAAGCTCCCTTCTCAGGTTTCAAAAATGGTTTGAAAGAAATAAAAATTCATAAAGTTTCTGTAACAGACGTGATGTCTGTGGTCTCGGTTCAGCTCCAGGATCACGTCTGTATTAAATGAAAACCAGGTAACGTGTTGTGTGTCTCCTCCATATGTCCCTGTGCTCCTCCTCCAGTTTCTACATCTCCTCTCGAGCTTTCTTTTTCCTGCTCAGGAAACGATCAATGCTCAAGATAAATGTTTGGAATATTATGATGCATCCTGTTTGATAATAATGCACTGTGACCGAGCAGAATGAAAATTAATGCAACGCTTTCTCCATCAGTGACATTTTCCTTTTCCCGAAAAATGGAATCCACAAAAGAGGAAAGTGTAAAGAAGGCGTAAAGAGGGCGTAAAGAGGGCGTAAAGAGGGCGTAAAGAGGGCGTAAAGAGGGCGTAAAGAGGGCGTAAAGAGGGCGTAAAGAGGGCGTAAAGAGGGTGTAAAGAGGGCGTAAAGAGGGCGTAAAGAGGGCGTAAAGAGGGTTTAAAGAAGGCGTAAAGAGGGCGTAAAGAGGGCGTAAAGAGGGTGTAAAGAGGGCGTAAAGAGGGTGTAAAGAGGGCGTAAAGAGGGCGTAAAGAGGGCGTAAAGAGGGCGTAAAGGGGGCGTAAAGAGGGCGTAAAGAGGGTGTAAAGAAGGCGTAAAGAGGGCGTAAAGGGGGCGTAAAGAGGGCGTAAAGAGGGTGTAAAGAAGGCGTAAAGAGGGCGTAAAGAGGGCGTAAAGAGGGTGTAAAGAAGGCGTAAAGAGGGCGTAAAGAGGGTGTAAAGAGGGCGTAATGAAGTTATAAAACAGCTTGGTCCCATCAAAAGGACGTCACCATACAATGTAACTACTTCGTTCGGTGGACGTTGAGTCAAACACAGGACGGAGATTTGTGTCCCGTGTGAAACACAAAGTAACCTTTAACTGATCCGTGATCTTCTACTAAACCTAACCAAGTAGGTTTGTTTCCTGGAGCGAGTGGAGAGGGCAGCTTCTAACTGCAGGGTCGCGAGCGGTCAAAACTCTTTATGTTGATAGACACGTAGAACTGTTCTCAATACATTCCTACATGCACGTAGAACTGTTCTCAATACATTCCTACATGCACGTAGAACTGTTCTCAATACATTCCTACATGCACGTAGAACTGTTCTCAATACATTCCTACATGCACGTAGAAATGTATTTGTGGTTTGCAGAAACGTACAATGGCAGTTTACATCAGACTTTAACGTAGAAGGTGTAACTACTTGGTTTTTGTTTCATACATTTTATATGTGCAGGTTTTGCAGCCGTCCATCTCTGTAGTGGATTCAGCCCGTACTCATGTTCATTAAGTCTTACAGTTGCTCCTTCCACCTCTCCCATAGTGTGTCTCATCCTCACCCGTCTACTCCCCCTCTCCCCCTTCCCCCCTCCCCCTCTCCCTCTCCCATCACATGAGAGGAAGGCAGATGAAGACGGCTTCATGCTGGAGCTCCATCAGGAGAACCATGTGTGCTGTATGTGTGTTCACTGGACGTCGGGCCAGAATACATACTGCACATAATGAAGCACAGGCCTCTCAGTCTGGAACAATGCAACTCCTTCTATCCACTCCTTTCTCCTCACCTCACCTCCTCCCTCCTCCCTCGTCACTCATCCTTTACTCTTCTCCAGCGCTGATGGAACACATACCATCAGCCATCAGTACAATACGCTCAATTATCTGTTTTGAATTCAGAGCTGAAAGCAGCGACCTGCATTCTCATAAAACAGTGATGAAGGGAGGGAGGGGGGAGGGAGGGGGAGAGAGGGGAGGGTGGGGAGGGGAGAGAGGGGAGGGAGGGGGGGGGAGAGAGGGAGGGAGGGGAGGCAGGGGAGAGGGGGAGGGAGGAGGGGGAGAGAGGGAGGGAGGAGGGAGGAGGGAAGGGGGAGGGGGAGGGGGAGGGAGGACAGGGGGAGGGGGAGGGGGAGGACAGGGGGAGGGGGGAGGGAGGGGGAGGGGGGGAGGGAGGGAAGGGGGGGGGTTGACCACACATCAGACCTCTTAAACCCGAATATACCATCAGTATAAAGTGTGGTCGGAAATAAGGGGAGACGGAAGGGGGAGGGGGAGGGGGAGGCAGGGCGACACATAATGTAGAGGCCGTTCGGGTAAACAGAGTCCATTCCCAGATTAAATTAAAGTGGATTATGGAAGTAATTTTTTTCTGTCCACTGCAACTCAGAAGAGAATAAACAAAGAAACAGTGAGATAAAAGTGTTTAGACGTTATTTAGACCAAACTTTAATTTAAAGCTGCCTTTAGTCATATTGTTATTAGAAATGGCCTGAGATACTGATCAGGTCATTTTTAATGGATCAGTAAAATAAATCAAAATCTGGCCCTTTTTTTTACTGAACTTTACTGTTTTTATTTACTGACCTTTATTGTTTATTTACTGACCTTTACTGTTTCTTTACTGAACTCTACTGTGTTGTTTACTGAATTTTACTGTGTTTTTTCATGGAACTTCGAAGCCCGCTGATCTCCACATTGGTCTTAATGTGATGACATCTGGACTGTGGTTTATTGGTTTATTGGTTTATTGGTTTATTGGTAGTTCCCTCAGCTGTTGGTTTTGCGTAACAGCAGACGTTGCATGGAGGCCTCGAGGAGAGCAGAGGGAAAGTAGATGGGAGGGACGGGGGAGACGGGGGAGACGGGGGGGACGGGGGAGACGGGGGGGACGGGGGAGACCGGGGGGACGGGGGGACGGGGTATTTAAATGAAACACACCTGCCTTATACACTCATTACGATGATGCAAAGCACTTGGTAATTAGCTGCATCAGTTTCTGATTGAGAGACTTTTGTTTGTGAGTTGTATCATACAGACGTCCAGAGAAGTGAGAACAAATGCTTTATTTAATATATATCATAATATTTGATATTTACCTCTCAGATGTAGTACAGTACAAAGTACTATATGTACCTCTGAGATGTAGTACAGTAAAAAGTTCAATATCTACTTCTCAAATGTAGTACTGTATAAAGTACAATATCTACTTCTCAAATGTAGTACTGTATAAAGTACAATATCTACTTCTCAAATGTAGTACTGTATAGAGTACAATATCTACTTCTCAGATGTAGTACAGTACAAAGTACATTATTTGCCTCTGAGGAGCTCTGAGGGTGTAAAATATAAGTGCTTCAATTCCTGAGGGGGTTGAGGCGGTCTGGGGCGGTTCAGGACTCCGGGCTGTGGGTTGAGGGTTCGGTGGGTTTGGCATCCAGAGGGCAGGAGGTGCGTACCAGACCAGGAGCGTCTGCTGCCGGCCTCAGACTGTAAGATGTGGTGTGTCCTCCAGCAGAATCCCCACCGGGACTGAAACGCAGCAACACTTCCTGGATGGAACCAGCTCAGGAGACACGAGGGGTAATTACACCCGCCAGACGACCACAGATCTGTTTTCAACACAGCGGCGCATGTTTGTGTGAATCTGTGTTTCCAATTATTGAAATGCTAAGATGAGATCTTCAGTAGCAGAGGAGTCAGGCCATCTGTCTGAGAACCCACCACGCAGACGGACTCTCCACCGAGTGGAGGGTGAGCAGTACTTCATCCGGATGACGAGGACCACATGTTGAAGGTCCTACTGGAGAAGAGTATTCACATCTTTTACCGATCTATAAAAATGACTAAAGTATTGACGTACTGAACGTTAAAGAACGTGTTGGGTAGAACGATACGGAGACCTGGAAGGTTGAAAATATACACAACTGTACTTTTTCCAGATTAAAACTTCTCGAAAGTTGGTTGGAAATGATATAAGTTTGATGTATAAACTGTTTCATCAGATCAAAACTGAGACATGAATCAGGAGCTGGTCACCAAGTGGACATCGTCTCTGAGGCTGCTTCACCGGGAGGACATCAGAGGACATGAGAGGACATGAGAGGACATCAGAGGACATGAGAGGACATGAGAGGACATCAGAGGACATGAGAGGACATCAGAGGACATGAGAGGACATGAGAGGACATGAGAGGACATGAGAGGACATGAGAGGACATCAGAGGACATGAGAGGACATGAGAGGACATGAGAGGACATGAGAGGACATCAGAGGACATGAGAGGACATGAGAGGACATCAGAGGACATGAGAGGACATGAGAGGACATCAGAGGACATGAGAGGACATGAGAGGACATGAGAGGACATGAGAGGACATCAGAGGACATGAGAGGACATAGAGGACATCAGAGGACATGAGAGGACATGAGAGGACATCAGAGGACATGAGAGGACATGAGAGGACATGAGAGGACATGAGAGGACATCAGAGGACATGAGAGGACATGAGAGGACATCAGAGGACATGAGAGGACATGAGAGGACATGAGAGGACATGAGAGGACATCAGAGGACATCAGAGGACATCAGAGGACATGAGAGGACATCAGAGGACATCAGAGGACATCAGAGGACATGAGAGGACATGAGAGGACATGAGAGGACATGAGAGGACATCAGA
>JACSYO010000405.1:0-32207 GCA_016806645.1 Ophiodon elongatus
ACATTTTTATCAGATTTTCATTGGTTGGCATACAGAGAAAGTTAACATTAAGTACACTATCGGTGGATGTCCTGGGTCCAGCAGACAAGTTATTTATGACTCTTGGTAGTCTATAGAGTTCATAAAATATTGACCACCGGTGTGACTTCTCGTCTTCCGAAAGACCCTAAAAGATGCGACAGAAATCAACCTCCGAACAAGTTCCACAAAGAAGCACATTTGTGAATAGTGATGAGACGATGAAGATGACAAAGACTCACCCTGCGATTCTAAAGAGGAAATTGGCATTGTGTCTGCCAGGGATTACACGTGTTCATCCACTGTTTGATTATCTGCACCGCCTGCTGGACCACTTTTTGTTGAATATACGTCTGTGTGTACTGCAAATCCTGAGGGACAGAAAGTTCAGAAATGTCAGTTTGATGTGAGGCCTAAATTAAAACCAGCTACTAGAAATAATTGTGGCAAAAAGTTTGAAATCACTCACCAACAGCAAGAAGGAAGAGGAGGAGGAAACATATGAACATATTGCCAATACTGATGATACTTGTCCTTTCAGTCGGCTTGATAAGTCTAGTTCTGTCAGTAATATTAATGGTTCTATGTTCAGTAGAGTTCATATGTCTTTTCACGTCGGTAGTGTGGTGACTTTGTGTCCCGTCTGTAGTGAAGATACTCTGTGTCTAGACAGTCTTTATAATATGTTGCGTCTTCTCAGTAGTGAATCTACTTTGTGTCTAGTCAGTAGAGTATTCATGTCTTCTCTCTTCCATTGTGGTGATAGTCTCCGGTCTTTGTTCATCGGCAATATACTGCTGATGATATCTCCTCTTACGAAGCCTAAAAGATGTGGTGTCTTGTAGTTGTTGCTGTTCCTGCCTGATGATGGAGGAGAAATGTAAGCGTGTGCTCACCATCTTCATGCCGTGAATCTTTCGACTCCTCATCTGCCTGCTTCTCTCCAGGCACCGGGCTTCTTCCTCCTACTGCTGTTTTAACCTGAATACAAAAATCAACCACAAAACCTATTTATATTGGTTCTTAGCCTGTTGATTCACTAACAATCACATTATAGAGGTGGTGAATTTTGGAGCCGAGCAGACTCTATGGCCAATGTGTATATGAGTGACTTAGGGGGAAAAAGCATTAGTTAGGTATCATACTCTTTCAATCTGCCGGTGAGGAACTTATTCTCATCTGCCACCTCTTTCCTGTCTGCCTCCGATTTCAGTTTTCGCTGAAACAACCGCTGAAATTCCTCAGACTCCTCTCTAGAGCTGGTTTCAGCCTGATGCAGTCTTCTTTTGAGCTCCTCTCATTCGCTGCACATACAGAATACAGTATAAAGTTTACATATCTACAGGTGTATTTATCACGTTGCTAAACAAGCCTTGGGAAATAGACAATCTATATGCTGCTTCGAGACACGTACTTTTATTCACTCTCTTCTTGATGATCCACAGATGGGTCCAATACCTCCTCCAGGTCCAAGAAGCGCACTCCCACCGTATCATTGCTGGCTTCCTCTGAAGCGCCTCTAAGTGCGACGCTGATTTCAGACATGATGTCCTGCTAACATCTTTCACCAAATGCATGATTCCTACCGGGATGCTTCTGGAACATTCTGTGTGGCTGATGCACAAAAACAAAGATGAGCAATGAACTCAGGGCAACCAGTTTAGCTCGTTCACTGCATATTTCACTATCTTAGTGCAAGTATTTTTGGGTCCCGATTCCAGTCTGAGTATTGACAATATCAAATGTGCCAATGCCAAAGCTGATCTGGTTTACCTAAATGACACAGCTGCCCTGAGAACACCTAATTCATCCCAAAGGAAAGGAAGCTGTGGCTAAAAATGAAAATCTACCTCAATGTTTAGTACACTAATCCTTGTTAATAATCAAGAGAGATGAAGAACAGTTTAACTCTGATGGAATATTGAAAAATTACCATTTATTGTTGAATAAAATACAGAACACAATATTTACTTTTCAAATTTTCTTTGTTGATTATAACCAAACACACCAGATTATCTGGCATGTGTTAACCCCTGAGCCACAATGCTGCCCGATGCGAAAGTAAACCAACCTCAAAACATCTGGGAACATTATATTACATTACATGATAAATATCGACAATTTTTTATTGTTGATTATAACCAAATACACCAGATTATCTGGCATGTGTGGTCTGTGGAAGGAAACCGGAGCACCCGGAGCGATGGAATCTTTGTTGATTGTTAAAAGACACGTGGTGACCCGTTGATTCCTGTAATATGGCAGTGTCTGAAGAGTCGTTCAAATTTATTGACTCATGGGAATCTATAGAGTTCATATATCGACCACCGCCGTGACGTCTTCTCTTCCAAAAGACCCTGGAAGATGCAACAGATTTATAGAATGCTAACCCCACAGCATATGATATGTACAGGACATAATATGTGCAAACAAACTTACCTGTACACGGTTTTCTTATAATGAACAGTTGGGAGTTCCATCCTATGTGTAGTAACCCCCTTCCTGCAGACGAATAAAAAAATCAGGACACAAATAACATTTAAAATAATCATCTTCATCATCCAGCTCCTCGTCCCTACCATGTGTGGCAGCTGTCACACTGGACCCAGGACACCAATACCTCAAGCTCTATAGAGGGTCAGGTTCCCTGCACCGGCCACACCTCCATACTGTCAGCCCCATCCATGTCTTTCGGAGTGTGACCTATTGATAGATTTCTTTTTCTTTTTTTTTTTTACTTTTAAATAAAACTTTTCCGGAACATTCTGTGTGGCTGAAAAACAAAGATGAGCAATGGAATCAGGGCAACCAGTTTAGCTCGTTCACTGCACATACCCAAGAGTATAAAGTGTATGTAGGCAGGTGGAATTTGATATGACACCAGACACAAAACTATATTCAGGGATCTTTATTTCTCGACTACTCTTAAAAGAATAGAGAATTATTAAATTAATTCAGAATGTCAACTTGTGTTAGATTTAACAAAGATTTTCCTGTACATTGAAAGTTGCACTGAAAAGCAAAAAATCTCACTTCAAAACGTTTCATCAATCTTGGTCACTAACTGATGAAGTGCATTCACCAATCTGATAAAATGACTCAAGTCCTTAACTAACTTAAAGTGCCCTGAAACTGTGTAGCTCAGTACAAACAATCAGTGCATAACTCCAGTATATAAATAACTGTAGTGGTAGCTCTTCTGTTAAAAAAATAATAAAAGACAACAAACAATACCACACAGTACACTCTGACATTCACAACATGAAACATTTGGTCCATTAGTAAAGAGAAATGATGCAGTACATCTCAATATATATATGTTTTATCTTAATGCTAGCTGTGCACATGTAGCGGCTACGGACACCAATCCCATACAGCACTACACAACGAAAATAAACATTATTTTCGGTACAATACACACACATTCATGTTCTCGAACATGAATGATAACATGATGTATACCTGAAGGATGTTCTTAAGATGCTAAAAGTTATTAGCTTTTGTTAAGGTAGAGGAGGGCTCTTTCCTTCTAAGGCCCCATGAGGTCCGACTGGTAAAAATGAGCCGAAAAGTGGTTTGAAGTTTAAGTAAAAAAAGTATTTACTTTGAATGAAAACAATTGCACACTGAATACAACATAACCCTATCTAACTCGAGTGACTTCCGGTTCGCGTCAACGTCTACGCGTCGCGCTGCACCGCATGTCCAGTCCCGTCGCGTAGACACGTGTGTCATTTTATACTACTTCCAAGTCCTCGCCCGTCCGCGTGCTACGCTCCATCTGCACGCATGTGCATGTGGTGGCGGGGGCGTGGTTGGGCTCAGCTGCAGAGGGGACGAGTGTGGGAGTGGTTCAGGGAACGGGCCGGAAGAGGTTTAATTAGCCTCAGCTGGTTTGGGGTTTGGCTGATTGGGTTTGCTCACCTATATAAACCCCAGTAGAGAGGAGAGCAGGGGGACAAGCTGCCAGAGCGTCAGACGGACGAGGTGCGACGCGGGAACAAACCTGGGCCCGCAATAAAAACGGTTACTAACAAGACTAAGCTTGCATTGTCTTCTGTGCTGGGGGGGGGGGAACTCACAGGGTAACACGTACTTGTTACAGTGCACACACACCTCCCTTTTCTGCTAGGATTAGGTCAGCCACCTGAAGAAGGTGGATTCAAACCCAGCAGAGATCTGATTCCGGGCTCTGAACTCATTGGGAGACGAGGAACGAGGCTTGCATATATCTTATCATTTACTGGCAATATGTAGAAAAGCAATACTCCTTGATTTAAACAATCTGTTACATCAAAAAACAATCTTATGGAACAGGAAAGGCAATATCAAACTCGCGGGAGAACAGCCTCTCACCGCCTCTGGGAGGAATTAACTAATCTTTGCGCTTCTGTCGTCCACGGAGTCCGATTACCCTTCCAATCCCATCTACCTCAATTATGTTAACCTTAATTCTCAGTGTGCAAAATGTACACCAAATATATTGTGCAAAATGGTTAGTTTCTGTATTTTTAACCGAACACAACAAGCAGTACAATTATAAAACACTCTGTGACAGAATCATGCCAAAAGCTCATAACTATGCAAAGCGTACATGGTCATTCACAGTCAGTGTTCTCAGTCATTGGTCAGTTTGGTCTGTCTTTATTTAATTCTGTCTCTTCTTCTTCATCGTCTTTAGTCTGTGTCTGTGTGTGTGTCTCTGTGTGTATCTCTCTCTGTGTGTATGTGTGACTCTGTGACTCTCTGTGTGTGTCTCTCTCTGTGTCTGTGTGTGTGTGTCTCTGTATGTGTGTGTGACTGTGTGTGTCTGTGACTCTGTATCTCTGTGTGTGCATCTGTGTCCCTGTGTGCGTGTGCTACTCTGTGTGTATCTCTGTGTGTGTGTGTCTCTGTGTCTATCTCTGTGTGTCTGTGTGTGTTTATGACCTGAATTGTGGACTGCACTGTCACCTCACAGCAAGAGGGGCCCACCTGCAATCTCTCGCCCAGTGGCCATTTCCTCCACACTCCTTCTGCCCCTCTCAGGAAAATTCACATGTGGATACAAGTTATTTGTTCTTTCAGTTTCACATTTCTCTCTTTCCTACTGGTCTTGCGTCTCCGTGCCTCATTCAACCATATCTTGGCTTCCGCTAAACCTTCTTTCCCTTCTTTTCTGTTCTTCCTATCAGTTCTCTGTTCAATTTCTAAAGTCAAAATATGACTTGGTATATGAATCATCTCTAGTTGCACTTATTTTTTACTGCATGTAGGTCTAATTTCTAACTAGTTCTTATTTTATGTTTTAACTTAGCGCTTATATATATATATATATTTATTTATTATAGCTTCAAACCAAATAATAAAATTACTCCTCACCGCTAGGGGTCACCCCCTGCCCCAGTCAATGGCTGTTCCTTTGTCTCAAACTTTCCTTTGTCCTTACAGGATCTGGCTCGCCACAATCAACAACTTTAAACTCTTATCTAAATTCGGCACCTTTACAGAAAACAATTATTATTATTCCCCTTTTGTAATATTCCCTCTACAGTCCCTGTACACAATTATAGCCACCCCACATTGAGTATCTGTTTGTCTGAACGCCATGGCGCAATCGTGAGACAAGGGGTAGTCGTCACCAGGCCGCACAAACCTAAAAATATTGGATTTATAAAATTGGATATAAAAATCCAATTTCTTAATTTTCTGTTTTCCAGTTCAGTGTGAGAAATCTTGTCTGTGTTGGGCTTGAACGAAGCACTGAAGTCAGGTTGAATGTCTGAGGTGGATTTGAAAAGGACAGCTGACATCGTCAGTGAGAGAGTATCTGTATCTGTTGAACTTTATCACGGATAATGTTTGTTTACATATGGAGGTAGATCCAAAGAGAAACAAAATCTTCTGAACCAAAAATGAGCCTTGTTGTGTTGCTCCGTGTGTTTCGTTTCGTAGTAGCGATTGAAATTGTAATCCTTAAACACTGAGACCTGTTCTCCACAAACTAGGCACACGGCTTTGCCTTCGACTTCAGTAAATAAATACTTAGAAGTCCATGTTTTGTAAAAAACTCTACACTCTCTGTATCAATCTTTTGATACATTTTTTAGGGCTGACAGCTAACTCACATCTGCTGTAAACTCAGTTCAACACATTGCAGTGACGCTGCTGATCGCACGCATTCACGAACGTACGTAAATTGATAAAATAACAGCAGCAGTCGCCTTCAAAATAAAAGCAATGCAGCTGTATAATGTGTATGATGTACACTTATTTATGTTTTATTCCTAATTTCCCATCGTTTTTTTGTCCCATTGTTTTTTCTTTGTGGAGACTACCACACCTTCTTTCGTCTGCATTTCATAGTTTATGTCTAGTTCACTATTCAGAGGCAACTGACTGGTATTGGATTGCAGCTCTGTATGTATCTCATTTACTCTTGATGGCTTAACTGTAATGTTTCTCCTAAATTTGTTTTGAGACTAGCAGCCTCATTTATTTTCTATTTCTGATTTCTATTATCAGAACCTCATCTGTAACTCTGGGGTTGCTAAGGTGAGGTTTCAACTGAAACTTCACTGCCTCACTAAACAGACCAGTTTCAAATCTACGCTGGATTAAATCTGGGCTGAACTGTTCCCCTTCATCCTCTGGTGGAGCCTCAGGAAGAATTCAGCCAACAACTTCTCTCGTGCTGGTACCAAGATTTATTCTTTGGTCACATGCAAAGTTAACAGCGCTGCAATTGCAAAAGCAGGGAGTCCCTCTGTCAACACGCAGGTTGAGAGGAAGGAATAGCACGAAAAGATGGAAGTTCGGCTCTTTCATACACCAATTTCGTCACAGGTTTGTATCTTACCATCCTGACCTCTGGTTGGCTCTGAGCTGAAAAGGAGGAGAACAATCCCACCTCTCCTCACCAGACTGGCACGTGCAACGGCCTGTCTGCTTCTCTACTGTAAATATACTGATAACATGCATGAGTGTTGTGATCCAAGGCGTGTATCTATCCTTGAGGAAAAGACAGAGCGTCTTTTGCCAGACACAACTCTGGACTCGGGTAACCTTTAACCTCTTTCACGGACAGTAAGAATAAGAATATACACACAATATAAGGATTTATATTATCAATCACCAGACTTCTAGAGCAGTTTCTCTCTGAGCTCTGTTGCCCTGAACAAAAACCTCTGAGCAGATTCCTTCGTGTGGAATAACTGCCCACAGTGTTGACCAGCTGTGGCTAAATGTTTAGTTCACTAATCCTTGTTAATAATCAAGAGAGAACAGTTTAACTTTGATGTAACATTGGAAAATTACCATTTATTGTTGAATAATATAAAGAACACAATATTTACATTTCAAATCTTTATTTTCAAATTCACTTTTCAAATTTTATTAGTCGATTATAACCAAACACACCAGATTATCTGGCATGTGTGGTCTGTGGGAGGAAACCGGAGCACCCGGAGTAAACCCACGCAGACGTGGAAGAACAGAGGTGTTAACCCCTGAGCCACAATGCTGCCCAATGCAAAAGTAAACCAACCTCAAAACATCTGGGAACATTATATTACATTACATTACATTATATTGTATTGCATTGCATTATATTATAGTATATTATATTACATTATATTATATTACATTACATTGCATTACATTAGAGTATATTATATTATATTACATTACATTGCATTACATTAGAGTATATTATATTATATTACATTACATTATATATTATATTACAGTATATTATATTACATTACATTATATTATATTACAGTATATTATATTACATTATATTATATTACAGTATATTATATTACATTACATTATATTATATTACGTTATATTACATTACATTATTTCATATTAGAATATATTACATTATATTGTATTACAGTATATTATATTACATTACATTATATTATATTAGATTATATTATATTAGAGTATATTATATTACAGTATATTATATTACATCATATTGTATTACAGTATATTATATTACATTACATTATATTATATTAGAGTATATTATATTATATTAGAGTATATTATATTACAGTATATTATATTACATCATATTGTATTACAGTATATTATATTACATTACATTATATTATATTAGAGTATATTATATTTTATTAGAGTATATTATATTACATTATATTGTATTACAGTATATTACATTATATTACAGTATATTTAACCTAATTCAGATGTTTTAAGATTGATTTATCTTCTACTTACCATGAATGAACCCTGAAGCTATAAAGGCAGGTGTAGTTCATGTGTCCCCAGTTGCTGTTGATCTGTAGCTTCACATATCTGAAGACTCCTTTTTCTGGATTCTGGTCAGAGAGAAGAGATAGAAATGAATAAAGAGAGGCAGGCATTGTAACAGAGACACAAATGAAAGGATAGTACATCGGTGATAAAGAAGACATTTTGTTTTAATTTCAGATGCTTCTGGCATCTGTGTTGACCACGTGGTCTTTGGATGTTTGGAATCTAGTTTTAATAGCAGCTCCACCTCTATAGTAGTTAGTTTAACTACTGCAGTTTGCAGCCATTAACATGGCAGATAGAGGTTTCATTCTCAGAAGAACAATAAATAGTTAAAGCTAATATCTGCTTATTGTCCTTCTTGTGGAGTCATCTGGAAACCTCACAATGTTTTTTTATTGTGACCGAATGAAAAGTTCATGAATGCTATTCTGTCTAACTTATATCATACTCACGGGCAGTTCGAAGGTCTGAAATGCGCCGCTGTCCTGATCGTAAACCAGTGTCCACAGGTAGGTGCCTTCCTCGTCCTCGGTCCTCATTCCCTGGAAGAGACAGAAAAGAGACAGAGATGAGCTGAGCCTTTTGTTGTGCGCTGTGCGAACAACACTGACATGTATGCAGGACATGTCGAGGATGATGATGATGACAGAAAATGTCTGACTTACGAAGATTGAAAATTCCCTCAGTGCACTTGAAATGTGTCCATCGGGGGACTGGCTCTTTGTGATGTGGCCGAGTGTCACGTGAGTGATGGAGATTGAGTGGGATAAGGAGACGAATAAATGCCCTTGGTTGCCTGCAAAGGACCAGCATTGTCGTGGAAGCAACGATGACTGTCCCTGAGGGGAGAGAATTTCAGTTTTCAGTTTCCACAGTTAATAAACTACAACTGTTACCTCCATGCTCTTTCATTTTAAATACCAGAAGTTTCAAAAGCGTAATTACAAGGCACCGTAAAATAATGAGGCTGTGTAATTCTTACCTGGATCACTCTTTGTTGTGCTTTGTTTGGACACAACCAGTAGATTATTCTGTCCCATAATGTTCCAGCTCCTTCATTCCAATATGTATCGGATGATAAGTCACGTAAAACTCTGGCTCCTGCATAAACACAAGTCAAGGACACACATACAAAGTTAGAAATCAACCTCCAAACAAGTTCCACAAAGAATGTGTGAATAGTGATGAGCGGATGATGAAGATGATGACGATGACTTACCTTGTGATTCCAAAGCGAAGTTTGGAATACTATCTGTCGGGGGGGGGGGATGAAACGTGTTGATATGCTGTTTGAGTAACAGCACCTCCTGCTGGACCTCTTTCAGTTAATACACGTCTGTGTGTACAGTGTGAATCCTGAGGGACACAAAAACACAAAGGTCAGAAATGTCAGTTTGATGTGAGGACTAAAATAAAATCCGCTGTCTACTGAAAATTATTGTAGCAAAAAGTCTGAAATCACTCACCAACAGCAATAAGAAAGAGGTGGAGGAAACATATGAATATATTGCTCATATTTATGTGATGGAATCTTTGTTGATTGTTCAAAGACTCGCAGTGACCCGTTGATTGCACTAATATGGCAGTGTCTGAAGAGTCGTTCAGATTTATTGACTCCTAGGAATCTATAGATTTCATATATCGACCACCGCCGTGACGTCTCCTCTTCCGAAAGACCCTAAAAGATGCAACAGATTTATAGAATACTAACCCCACAGCATATGATATGTACAGGACATTATATTTGCAAACAAACTTACCTGTACACAGGGTTCTTATAATTAACAGTTGGAGCTCCCTCCTCTGTATAATAACCACCTTCCTGCAGACGATCACTTCTTTTCGACAAGACTGGAAAAGAGTAGTTAGCAAGAGAGACGAGTGAATAGTCAGCAATAGACTTTTTTACAACAAATTGTATATATTATTGTCCCTATGGACAATAAAATAATGTAATTAATGATAGCTAGAAAATACAACCCAATCAGTAGAAATCCTTGATGGCGTGAGCTCAAATGTTTGGATAAAGGTTTTCCTTAATCAAAGGTGATACTTCTATGAAGTCTGGTCGGTGTGAGCAAGCTTTCTAATGAAAGGTTCCATAAGCGCCTTGATGTCATGACATCCCGATTTTGTGGTAATGTCATGGAAAATTTCAGCATTCTATATGCTAACTAGGTGTAAATAGCATTAAACTGGCTCCTCCCACTTGACATAAATTAATGTATAAATTGATTGATTGATTTTTGACACATTATCAACAAAGTTTTATCACTTGTGTTACTTGCCCCATAATTCTGAGTTATTTCCTGCAAATGAACTGATTTGTTTCCATCTGATTGAAAGCTGCTGTGGGAAATGGACTCGGGAGGCCAAAGAGAAGCTGGAAATAAATCTGTGAATTTGTTGCTGTTTGTCCTCGGTGGTGTTAGGGGTCAATTAAAATTGCACAGACTTGCGTATAATTTAATTTCCATTTCTTTTGTCTTGCAATTTGTTACAAGCACTTGGTCAGCTTCTTTACCATGCATGGACATTTATCCACCTTTACTCAAGCCGAGGGGCCTGCGTTGTAAGTGCTCGGTATAACCACACACTTCCACTGAACACCTCCACTGGGACAGTTGCAGGGTGCGACAAAGCAAAGGGAAGGTGACGTGTTCACTCTCAGACATACACAATCAATACAGTGATTTTAACTGACAATCTCAAGATCACGAGTTTACCTCAGTGACCTTTAGGCTGCTGTGTATTAATATACAACTGCTTTTTAAAGTAATATAACAAACATCATAGCCATGATTTAACATCCAAATGACTTACAGTCGTCAAACACATGTGGCAGCAAAACAGCTTGTGTCACCTATACTGAATTAAAGTGGAGTATTGTATACATGAGATGCTTTTGATTAAATAATTAAATATGAAGGAAATATAGAAATGTACAAAAGAACAAAAGAAGTCCAAATATGACAAAATGCGCCGAAACAAACAAGACTGAACCAATTACAAATGATACATCTCAAATTATATATATCGTGTTAATTAGTGTGTTAATAAGTGAGCTTTAAAGGCGGCAGGCGGGTTTTGTGTCGTTTCGACAGAGCTGGTCTTTAAGCTAAACTAAGCTAAGCTAACCGGCTTCTGGCATTAGTCATTCATCTTTAGGGACAGTGGTATGAATCTTTTCATCAAACTCTATCCCTGTATATACAAGTGGATATTTTTACCAGTGGAACTGTGGGGGCTTAGTCTTTTTAATTATTTAGTCAGCAGATTGTATCTCCTTGCCTCATGGAGTGGCAGAAGCTTGACGTTTTGAACATAAATACATTTTTCCGACTTCTCTACTTGCTTGCTAATTAGTTTTCAGACACTTTCAATCGCAACACTTGGTGTTAAAGTGTTACAGCTGACTGGTGGATGGGAGGCATGATGTCCTGTGCTGTCTAACTACTAGACGGTTACTGGTAATTGGGATGATGAATATATTAAAGATCAAACTCACACCAATTTGCAATATTATTTTTGTGTTTATTTTTCACCTTTACACATGTGCGTGTATATATTTTTAATCAAATCATAGTTTCTTTCTTTTTTTTTTTCAAATTAGCCGACCCACTCAACAATCTTCCCCCGGACCGCCACGGGTTCTGGTACCCCTGGCTTGGGAATCACTGCGTTAACACATTACAAAGTAGTGCAGGACACTCTTACTCCCCACAAGCTGTTTTTTTAAATCTGCAAATGCTTTCAAAAAGAGATTTAAATCAACAAGATCAGAATTCATGTAATGTAAAGTCAAAACTGTGAAGATAACTACAGAGAGGAGGAGAGAGAGAATACAAAACAAAAAAAAAATAGAAGACTGTGAGAGAATGGAGGAGAAAGGACTGTATGCGTGGCTCTTGTGTGGCTTGAGTTGCAGCAATAAGCCAAACTGTATCCGTCCCGCTGTACCCACAGTCTGACTGCCACATCTGCCAGCACTTCCCAGAGAAGATGCCACTTGCGCGCGCGCGCACACACGCACACACACACACACGCGCGCGCAACCCTCGGTATTGGCCTGCACAACTATGCTGCTCCAAGCCTCAAAACTTACACACATGAACTGAAGTGCTCAGAAGAAATAAGAGCTGAAGGGCAGGGTGGAGTCCATTTTGCTTTCTCAGCAAGTCCTTTATTTTTGCACCTCAGCAGCAGCGCAGGCATCATAACTTACCTTCAAGATATGGCATTTCATTTCCCACTGTGAAAAAAAGAAAAAGCGAGGCCATGTGTGTTTGAATGCTCTGTGTATTTTAGCAGACCCCTGCATGGTCAAACTGTGTGGGTATCTTGTGGCCTGAGTGAGAGTGTTGTTCGGTTGCATCAAAACAAAATCCAATATTAACACAAATACAATCGATTCAGCTAATGTGATAGGAGCCATCCAATGTTTGTTCGTATCTGGTTTATTTTGTTAACAAACTGCTACAAACTAGTAACCTTAATCTAACAAATGGGTAACTGTTTTTGTACCTCGTTCTTTCGGTCACGACCCAGAGTTCGTGACCATAGGTGAAGTTCGGAACGTAGACCGCCCAGTAAATTGAGAGCTGCCGAGAATACGAACACAGCTCCTACTGCAGTCGTACAGAGACCGGATGGCCCGTTGTAACGGGTCCGACACCCCATACTGCCGCAGCACCCCCCACAAAAACCTCCGAGGGACCCGGTCGAAGGCCTTCTCCAAGTCCACAAAACACATGTAGACTGGTTGGGCAAACTCCCAGAACCCCTCCAGTAGTTTTGTGAGGGTAAAGAGCTGGTCCACTGTTCCACAACCGGGACGGAATCCACACTGCTCCTCTTGAATCCGAGGTTCCACAATCGGTCGGAGCCTCCTTTCCAGCACCCTGGCATACACTTTCCCCGGGAGGCTGAGTAGTGTGATACCCCGATAATTCGAGCATTCTCCGGTCCCCCTTTTTTGAAAATGGGAACCACCACCCCGGTCTTCCAGTCCATGGGCACTGTCCCGACCCCCATGCGATATTGAAAAGGCGTGTCAGCCAAGACAGCCCAACAACGTCCAGCGCCTTCAGCATCTCAGGGCGGATCTCATCCAGCCCCGGCGCCTTGCCACCAAGGAGCTTTTTGACTACCTTAGTGGCCTCTGCCAAGGATATGAATGCATAGCATCCGCGACCACCGCAGCTGCAGCCCTTCTGGCCTACCGGTACCTCTCAGCTGCTTCAGGAGACCTCTGAGCCAACCGGACCCGAAAGGCCTCCTTCTTCAGTTTGACGGCTTCCCTCACCCCCGGTGTCCACCACCGGGTTCTCGGGTTACCGCCACGACAGGCACCGGTGACCTTACGACCACAGCTCCTAGCGGCCGCATCCACAATAGCAGCTTTGAACATGGTCCACTCGGATTGCATGTCCCCAGCCTCCCTTGGGATGTGTGAGAAGTTCTTCCGGAGGTGGGAGTTGAAGACCTTCCCGGACAGAATCCTCCGCCAGACGTTCCCAGTTCACCCTCACTACACGTTTGGGCTTGACGGGTCTTTCCAGCCGATTCCCCTGCCATCTGATCCAACTCACCACCAGGTGGTGATCAGTTGACAGCTCTGCTCCTCTCTTCACCCGAGTGTCCAAGACATACGGCCGCAGATCAGATGAAACGATTATAAAGTCGATCATTGATCTACGGCCTAAGGTGTTCTGGTACCAGGTACACTTATGAGCCACCCTATGTTCGAACATGGTGTTCGTTATGGACAAAACGTGGCCAGCACAGAAGTCCAACAGCGAGACACCACTCGGGTTCAGATCGGGCAAGCCGTTCCTCCAAATCACTAGTCTGTGCTGCCGGCGATCGGCTCGCCCAGGCCCCCTTCCCGGCCTGCCGCCCGGTCCACATAGCACCCGACCCCGATGCTTATCCCTGCGGGTGGTGGGTCCACAGGATGGCTGCTCCATGTTGTTTCTTCGGGCTGAGCCCGACCGGGCCCCATGGGCGAAGGCCCGGCCACCAGACGCTCGCCTACGAGCTCCCCTCCCGAGTCTGGCTCCGGGAGGGTGCCCCGGTCTCCCTGGTCCGGGCGAGGTGGCTGTAGTCCGTGGGCTGCAATTCATCTGGGTTCTTTGAACCGCTCTTAGTCTGGGCTCTCCCCCGCGACCTGTTTGTCTTGGGAGACCCTACCAGGAGCTGATGCCCCGGACAACATAGCTCCCAGGATCACTGAGCCACTCAAACTCCTCCACCACGTTAAGGTGGCGATTCACGGAGGAGATTCACATGAACATGTTAATATAACTGTAAATAGTAGATGACTTACGGATGAAGCCGATTTTGTGGACTTTAAGGCAAGGATTACGAGGATTGCTTCAAAGTCTATTCAGAGATCTGTCTGAGATTTGTTTTCATTGTATCAGTTTTATTAATCTTGCTGCCTCACCTCTAGGGGTTCATCTCTCACAACTCAACACTATAGCCAATAATTGGCCACAAGCCCGGGGAGTGCACAGGGTTACAGAGAGACGTATGGTGAAACATCGTATGTGTGTGTTCCTTTGGGGGCACATTGCAGACTAAAGACCAGTTAATTTAATTGGGGGATAGAAGCTGATATTTGGGTCATTGGTAAAGGTTCGAGTCAGGCAAGGAGGAAATTAATGAAAGACAATGTAATGTCCCACAATTTTGTGTGTGTGTGTGTGTGTGTTCCACTGCTCCGGAATCCTGAGGGAGACTCCCTTTGGTAACTCCCTCATCTGATAATGTGGGCCGTAAATGAAGATTTGAACATGAAAACGTTTTTGCATCCACTCACCAGACAACTCACGGCGCATCCTCCCACAAGAAGCTCCTTCTAAGGAGCTATTAACTGTGTCTCACCTCAGATCCCTCACAAACTGGGCTGAGCGTGTGCCTTTTGCTTTCTCATTGTTTGTCACCACTGTAATATTTGTAGCCACCTTATTATACGTCCTTTCTTTCCATAGAATAGGTAGTGTATTTCACGTATGTGTCGAAGCTATTCAGTCTTGCTGATTGACATAAAACTGCAGTGAAAAAGCAGAGGGGAGGAAAACAGTACCACTGCCTCACTGAAGGGGGCGTGCGAGAGCCCACGGATTTATGCTTGTTCTGCCGTTGCTCTTCTTCTACAACAAACATTGATCTTTGAAGACAAATAATTTATTGGTTGCAGACGTGCCAGAGTCACTGGTAGATTTGTAGAAATAAACACAGCCACAGCTAAAAAGAAAAGTGATTCACTGACCGACTCTCACTCTGAGCTGCTTCACTTACAGCTGGAACAACTGTCTCTGCGACCAAATTATATGGTAAAACCATTTTCCTCACTCAAAGTAATGCAATGACATATATTGCTCCAAACTGCCCAAATAGCGCATTCATTCAGTTAAGTTATGTTTGACTTGTTATGTGTCTTGTAGCACAAACTCAGGCAGCTTCAGGAACTCCTACGTAGCAAAGATGAGGAAATAGAGAAGGTATGAACAGCTTTATGACATCTCCAAGATATCATATTGTGAAGTGGCTTCATTTTCTACATCAGAGTTGCTGGCGAGTTGAGAAAAATGTCAGTCAACATCAGCGTCTTTGTGTCCGGCAGTTACCATACGCTGGTAGCCCAGGCTAAAGCTCTCCAACTAAGTGACCCAATAATAAAAGCAATCTTAGCTCTATCCGTCACATATCTAGAGGGTTGCTGGTCAAAAACTAAGGAGCGCTGCATAAGAAAAGACTTTCATGTTCCTAGGTCTCCAGCGTAGTGCTCCGGCGCCGGAACGTGTGGCTCTCTGGGGCAAAAGGCGGGTTGGGTAAGGGGTAGCGAAGGAGCAGGTGTAGCATCAGGGGCTTCTGAGGCTGAAGAGGACAGCTGTGAGCAAACCTCACCGAGCTGCTGTCCAAGCTGACTCACGTCAGCAGAAAGGGATCTGAGGGACTCCATAACGGTCCGGAGGAGTTGGTCATGTTGTGCCATGTGAGGCAAGAGCCTGATGGAGAAAATCGGAGTCTGCTGGGTCCATGTTGGTGCATTCGTACTGTCAGGCTTGGCGTTGCGACGAAGGCAGGACCCAAATGATCAGAACATCAGACGAACGCACAAGGAGGAACAAGACAGAGTTTAAATAGACAGGGGAAGGGTGGCACAGGTGGAAACAATCAGGGCGGGGCTTGCAATCACACAGGAGGGGAACACATGAGGAAGGAGCTGCCTGAAACGAGAGACAAGGTGACAGACAGAAAATACCGACAGAGACAAAACTCCACAGAAGGTCTGGGTGTTACATATCTGAGAGCGTACTGAAAAAAGCAACGACACAAAGGAGCACTTCAACACCATCAAGGTATGTACCACAATCTGTATGTTGTGAGGTGTGTGTGTGTGTGTGTGTGTGTGTGTGTGTGTGTGTGTGTGTGTGTGTGTGTGTGTGTACGTGTACTGTGGCATCATGGCACCTTTCTGACATTCCGTCTGTCTTCTGCAGGTCCTCAGGCAGGAACAGCGACAACTTTGGGAGCAGAAGACAAGAGGAGCAGATATTGTAATTACTGCATTTCATTATTGTTGGTTCTGCTGGTAGAACAGTCTCAAGTAAATCATGGACTGGCCTTTTAAGTCGGTTGGAGTGTAGTACATTTCACTGGTTGTTAAGCTAATCACAATGAGCTGCTGTTGTGTGGAGTTGACAGTTTCTCACACCTGTCTGTTTGGTTCGATAGAGTTGCACAGAAGATAACAACAACGAAAAGGCAGGGCTCATCTTTGTTAAAATAAATAAAAAATATGGAATACAACGATAACGTATTAGAATTGGTTGGCATAGATTTTACAGTCAACATCCGCTTATTGTAAATTACAAAGGAAATATCAAATATAGCCCATTGTAAATCAAGATACAGACCATCGTTGATCAACCTTAAGAAACTAACATTCTCTGTGAAAAACAGGTTGAACTGATCCAATAACTTGCACATTATACTCACAAAGCATTGTTGAGATCTTGAAGAAACAGCATGTGGACATACAGTATATGAAAAGATTAGGCACTTGCCCGAGTTGATCAAGAGTAATGAGTCGCTGTGTCCAGACCTGACTGAAAAGGGAACCCAACATGGTATAGAGTCTCACACGGACACAAGTTCAGGAAGCTGGGAACTTAAAGCGTGTGTTTTCACAAGTTCTGCTTGAGGACTCCTATGTTGACCATCAGGTGTTTACTCTGGATTGGGATGATCCTCTCTGCAGCCCAAAAACAGAAACAAAGGCAAAGTTAGATTGCAGCAGTGCTTGAGCATGATGCCTACACAGAGAAACATTCACTGCCTTTTGGTGTTAAACTGAGCTTCAATGACCTAGAAGAAACCAGCACTCTGGAATATAATTTTGTACGTCACCTTTATAGTTAATACAAATTAATAAGTATCAGGACGAATGTTAAAAAAGGACACATTTTTGCACAAAGGCATCATCAACATGTGTTTAATATCTGTCATCTTGCAGCCTAAATACACAGATGCCTCCACTCAAGAAATCAAGACTTATCGTCACGTTTCACGTGGTTCACGTTTTAACAACCAGGGTATCTGCACATCATATCAATTCCATTCATTCTAAATATTTTGTTGGTATTTTTCAAATTCAATGACTTTTAAGACACCTCTAAAAGCAATAACACAATTATTGTTGCAAAAAAAAGAGAAACTAGAATACAGAGCGGGATGAGGGACTGGCAATGGAAAGTCTAATATTAAAGTTATTATTAAAGTTAGCTTTGACTTTACTAGAGTTGGTAAAAAGACACTGCCGCCGGTCACATAAAGTAATTACATTTTTTTCCCCCATCAGAATCTTAGTGTCATTAACTTCCATCAGTTCATTATAGTCTCTAGCAGATTGTCTTTATATCTGTGGGCGCCAAGGGTCTCCAGTCTCTGAATGCAAAGTGCTGGTTTGCCCAGATTTAAAAAATGTAAAGGTTAAATAGAGAAAGCTCCTGAAGTGAACTGTTTGCCATTATTTTATAATCAGTGTGCCTAAACTATTTCATAATCAGTGTGCCTAAACTATTTCATAAGTACAGTGTGTTTAAACTAATTCATAATTCACTGCTGTCCTTTGCACCCGGAAGCAGAAACGGTGCAGACGAGGATTTCGAAGGAGTATGTTACGGCCTGTCTAGTGTGCCTAGGGGTACACAGGCGCAACATACATTTATGAAGAGACCTCGGCAAAGGTGGAACCAAAAAGACAGAATAAGGCAGTGGAAATACTTAGAACAGGAAGTGGCATTTATTGATAACTTCACTGGTTAACAAAAGTAGAACTAAGAATAGGACCAAAGGCGTCAGGGTCTCTAAGGCCAAAGTAATAAACAAAACCCCCACACTAACTAGAAAAGAAGGTCAACTGGCCTGTTGAAGCAAAAACAAAGACAATACTGAGCTCCCTGACTATCCATAAAACATGAGAAAACAGAGATAACAACAGAAACGGCAGCGATCCCCTAAACAGCTCCCCCAAAATTGTGACAACCAGTAACCTGTACTCAGGCACCATGCCAACAATTGTCTCCGGTCTTTGTTCATCGGCAATAGACTCGTTATTCATTGCCTCCTGGAGATCTGTGTTTATATTCTGTTGACCACCGCCGTAATATCTCCTCTTACGAAAGACCCTAAAAGATGCGACAGATTTAAAGAATGCTAACCCCACAGCATATGATATGTACAGGACATATGTGCAAACAAACTTACCTGTACACGGTGTTCTTATAATGAACAGTTGGAGTTCTGTCCTCTGTGTAGTAACCCCCTCCCTGCAGACAAATTAAAAATCAGGACACAAATAACATTTAAAATAATCATCTTCATCCATAATTTACTTGAGACTGTTCTACCAGCAAAACCAACAATAATGAAATGCAGTAAGTACAATATCTGGTCCTCCTGTCTTCTGTTCAGCTGCTCCTGAAGTTGTCGCTGTTTCTGCCTGATGACCACAAACACACACACACACACACACACACACACACACACACACACACACACACACACACACACACACACACACACAAAATTGTGGGACATTACTTTGACTTACATTAATTTCCTTTAGACTTAGCATGACTCGAACCTTTACCAATGACCCAAATATCAACTTCTATCCCCAATTAAATTAACTGGTCTTTAGTCTGCAATGTGCCCCCAAAGGAACACACACATACGATGTTTCACCATACGTGTCTCTGTAACCCTGTGCACTCCCCGGGCTTGTGGCCAATTATTGGCTATAGTGTTAAGTTGTGAGAGATGAACCCCTAGAGGTGAGGCAGCATGATTAGTAAAACTGATACAATGAAAACAAATCCAAAGATCTCTGAATAGACTTTGAAGCAATCCTCGTAATCCTTGCCTTAAAGTCCACAAAATCGGTTTCATTCGTAAATCATCTACGATTTACAGTTATATTAACATGTTCATGTTAATATTTCTTTGGTTTGAGTACAGTATTGTTGATGATGGTTAGTTTACTGTCAACTACATATGGATGTATTAGTGTTTAGTGGTTAAAGCATTGGTGCTTGTGTAAATGGTGTAGCAGCGATCTTCTCTCCATACGGTAATCCATATTACCACTACTGTTACAGTCTGTGTATTGGCAATAAGCTTGACGCAAAATGAGTCTTCCGAGACAGTAAGTCCATTTAAAAAAAATAAAGTTACAAGATTCATTCTGTGCTCAACTTGGCACAACGGTCAAAAAACTGTCTTGCTCCGCAGACTGATTAACCTCGACTGATGGATATTGGCTATGACGTAGTCAGTAACGTAACTAAAGGAGCATTTCAACATTTTTGTTCTCACATCACTAAACACATCTTATTAAGTCTAATATGGCTCTTACAAATTATATTTACTGTTGTATTTCATCTTTTGTACAAACATTAAATACTTTTAAGCAGTTTCTCTCTGAGCTCTGTTGCCCTGAACAAAAACCTCTGAGCAGATTCCTTCGCGTTAGGGTCACAAATAGGCGGGCCGCTGTATGGTCTCAAATGTTGTTGTAGCCGAACCTGGACTTAATATATATGATTGACAATTATAAAATTTTGAAGGAGCGCTTCTATTTTAACCGGCACAGCTTTTCTAGCCTTTGCGTCGCTCGTTTAGCAGCCCAGGAAACACACTGAACAATATCATAACCCGGCTCCGAGGCTTTGACAAATGTTGAAATGGACACAATTGCTGATGGTAATTTAAAGGTATTTATTTTAATGAAGTAAAGAAATGGCTACCATTGTGAAGTGTGTCAGTCAGTTACATCAGTAATATAAACGTGAATGCGTGTGCATGATGAAAAACAAAAAAAGATCAAACCAAGGCATTAACGGGCATAAGCTGTTAGTGATGAGTCCATGTGAGCCGGAGAGAGCTGAGCAATACTGGATTTGGGCTTTTATTACCGAGGTGCTCCAGGAGCCAATCAAATATGTGTATTCCAATAAGCTTCCAGAGTCAAGTGAGATTTAAACACACAGGGGAGACGGAGCAAGAAACCGAGTAGTCAGAGAATTACTGTACGTTAACAGAGAGGAGAATAGAGCTGAAACAACAAGTGGTTTCCATAACCAGATATTGTCCCTGCACACAAATGTCTCTTATTAGGAGTTGACAAGAATATAATATTGTGGCTTTTTTGATTGACATCACTTCACACCTGAATGAACTGAATTTAAAGCTGCAGGGCAAAAGAAAATTCAGTTCAATTAAATTTTCTAAAATGAAGTACTTTATTTTAAGATGCCAATTTTTCAAAAGCCTTCTGTTCTGTAATTTATTTTTAAATGCATTCCTTATTTTACTCGAAATAAGAGTATATTTATTAATTATTAGATTATGTATTATTGGAAAGGCTCACACATGTTCTCCAAGGAGACATGAACAGGTTTTTCTCTGTTTGGAACCCTGTTGTGGATTTTATTGGCGAGGTCAATGCCGAAATCATACAAAGAGGCTTTGCAACCTTGGAACCCAAGTGACCCAGTGAAGGAATAAGTCCACAGTATTTATTATGATTTAATTGTTATGACAGGTATGCTATGCAGTTTCATGATCTACATTTTTTCCTGTTTGTTTTCTTAAATATTTTTTTTACCCTTTTTCTTTAACATTGTTTGTCGCTGTGTCTGACTGCCTGTATAGTTAGCTGTCATGCTATATATCATTTTTCTTGGGGGTGACATTCGGCGAGTGGCCTGTACAAACTGAAAATAAAATGGTTGTAAGAATGAGGGTTTTCAACTTTGGGATCCAAGAGACCGTCAAAGATTTAAGTGCACTATATTCATTAATATTTAATTGTTATAAAAGGTTCAATATGGAGGATGATGATTTATGTTTATGGTGTTTTCTTGTATGATTTCTGTCCAAATGTGATTGTTCGTATAGTTGGTCGTTATGCTATGTTATGTATTATTATTTTATTTTTTTTGTCTAGTTTGATTTGGCGTGTAACCTGTATAAACTGAAAATAAAATAATTGAAAGAAACATGATGTATTATTTATAATTCATCCAGTTCAATTTGAAAACTGACAATAAATATTGTTTAGATATTATTCAATTGAACTTTCTTCATTTGATTTGACAGTCAGTTGTTGACGACATACAACTGCTAGGCTACTTCAATATATCCATCCATCCATTATCCAAACCGCTTATCCTTTTTAGGGTCGCGGGGCGCTGGAGCCGATCCCAGCTGACATTGGGCGAAGGCAGGGTACACCCTGGACAGGTCGCCAGTTCATCGCAGGGCAGACATATAGAGACAGACAACCATTCACGCCTACGTTCACACCTACGGGGAATTTAGAGTCCAATTAACCTGAGTGGCATGTCTTTGGACTGTGGGAGGAAGCCGGAGAACCCGGAGGGAACCCACGCTGCCACGGGTAGAACATGCAAACTCCACACAGAAGGACCGCCCAGACCGGGAGACAAACCCAGACCCCTCTTGCTATGAGGTGACAGTGCTAGCCACTACACCACCGTGCAGCCCACTTCAATATATATATATGGGACTAAATCATAACGCAAGTTAGACATTATTGTGATGTTCCGAACCTTTGCATGAGGAAATTGTTTCTAAATGGACCTTGTTGAATTTGAATTGAATAGCCCTGCCTTATTGTCTTGGAATATGTTCATGAGTGTATGGAGCAGATCAGATGATGATGAGTCCACCTTATAATGTCCTCTCAGTATGGTTCTTAATGTGGGAAGTGTGAGGTCTCGCCTGACTTCCACTAAGTCTCAAAGGTGAAGGCCGGGGCTTACTGCTTTAAGCACAGCCTCTATGATTTCAGGCTCTAAATAGC
Source organism: Ophiodon elongatus (assembly GCA_016806645.1). Taxonomy (NCBI): domain Eukaryota; kingdom Metazoa; phylum Chordata; class Actinopteri; order Perciformes; family Hexagrammidae; genus Ophiodon; species Ophiodon elongatus. The sequence continues at coordinate 22,691 of JACSYO010000405.1, forward strand.
CCTTCTTAAGCCCAGACTCGATCGGGTTTGTAAGGCTAGTGAAAGATAATTTGTCCTTTTGTCCGACCTTTTGTCTGTCTGACTCCAGATCCGGAAATCTTTTCTCAAAGTGACTTCTGGTGTTGTGAGGGCTGCGGGCAGCTTGACTTCCCTCTCTCTTACCGCTGTTGTACTAAACTGGGACCCCAAAGCTTCAATCTTCTCCTCTAGAACACGACGTGCCTCTGCTTTAGCCTGCTGAAGCTGTGTATACTCTTGTTTCAGTCTCTTTATTTCACTAGGACCAGTTTGTTGTATTTCTGATTTGTCAAAAACATGTTCTTGTGAAGACTGCATGAATAGATGGAGATCACTGATGAACTGCCAGAACACACAAGATTCCTCACCCTCTTCAATCTCATCCAAAGTGCTCTCTGTTAGCCGAGTCAGGCCCGACGGGACTGTCCCCTATATCCCTCCCCTGTTGGTTCACTGCACTTAAGATGCTGACACACCTTGATGAGTTCTGGTTTCTCAAGTGTCCACAACGCTGCATTGATCTTGTCCTGGTGTTGCTCCATCATTATCTTCTGTTGGTCTCAGTTTGTCTAGGTTCGTCTCTCTAGAAGGGACTGCATCTCCCTGTTGTCCAAAACAGTCCTTTCAGGCTGGCTCGCCAAATTATGTTACACACTGAATGATGACAACTTCCATTCAGTTGCCAGATTAATTTATTATGCTGTGAATACAACAAAAGACTGCATCCTTTGCTGTTATCTTGACTGTCTTTCCTACCAGCTGGGCTAACTTGCTTGTCAAAGACACAAAGATTACAGCCCAACATACTTAAGTAAAACTATCTAAATACAACTGTGATAAGATTACATGAATTGTGAATACACAACCTGAAATGTACAGCCAAACGTTATTATTAACAAACTACTGCTTATATCCGCCACAGGACACAACATTTATCCGTAAATAATCTTGCATGGGAACAATACAACTATAAGGCCAGGTTACTGACGTTACGCTTATACCGCCAGCGCGCTCCACGTGCCTCGTTTAGCTGGTGATGCTAGCCTTTAGCTGCCTTATATTTCAACATTAAACACTTTATAAACATAAACAATGGCCCTGCAAAAGCGCCCGAACTTAACATAAATCTGTATGGCGTTAGTGTACTTCTCACATATGTGAATACAACAAAAAGACCGGGCTAACGCGCTTCTCATAGACAAGAATTACAACGCCAGTGATACCAAAGCTTCTACTGCGCCCTATTGGCCAAAAATGATTATCGCCCTGCAACTACTTTAGGTTAAAGTAGGTGAGTTTAAAACTCATACAAAGATTTTTAAATGATAAGAACAAGAAAACTAATACCATAATACAACAATAATTCTGCAATTAGTTGTAGCCCTTAAAATGACCGATGTGCCACACTAATGCTTGGCAGATAGAGCATGCTAACGGTAGCAAGCTGACTTGGTGTGTCTGACTATCTTCAGTCAACGGGGATGCAGAAGAGATTTTAGATGTAGCCAGCACCAATAACGAGGACATTATTCTGTAGTTGGTAACCTTTCACGCTCGTTATGTCGTTTGTGTGCAATTTGAAACAGTAGGCTCACTTTAACGTGGGTTTATTTTTTCCTTTTTATTTTAGGGAGTGTTTGTCTTTTCAATGATTCACTAATTAAATAAATAAACTACAACTAAGAGTTTGAGAATGTCTTAAAACAAATATTGTCCTGTCCTCTTTTTTTATTGCTCCATGGTGTGCATCAACAAAGTTGGTGCATGGGTTATTAGGATATAGTATATTTTAAATGTAGGATTAAAGAAAATATAGACAAAACAATCAATATCAAGTTCATGAGATACTTAATAGCAGCATATTAGTATGTCAGCTTTTACACAACAAGTTAAAACATATATTCATACTTATGATACTCATGTTCATCAACTGTCTGTGATTCTGCAGCTCCTGCTGGACCTCTTTTGTTGAATACATGTGTGTGTGTAGTGTGATTCCTGAGTAACACAAAGTCAACTTCACTAACAAAGACCACACTAATAGCAATAAGGCTTTCAAATTGTTTATTGCGAGATGGAAGGGTTAGGAAGCGGAAAGGGATGAAGGGATGTAAGGATGTAGGGATGTAGGGGAGAAGGAACGAGAAGTGTGGGAAGAAGGATTGGAGGTCTAGATGATAGGAAGTCATATTCAGAGAAATAGGAAGACAAGAACAAGGTTGAGGGGAAGGGATGTAGGAGCTGAGTCGTAGAGGAAGTGAACAGGTTCGTTGTGCTCCAGTACTTAGTGCAGGGGAAATGAGTTGTGTTCGGGGCGTTGTCTTTGTTCCCAAAGTTTTATAAAATGCAATTTTACAGCAGCTTTACAGAGCAATGCGCTAAAGGTACGATTTTCTTCTGTAAAATATATATTTCACTATCTTAATCTTAGTATATTTTAGGTGTTAACCCCTGAGCCACAATGCTGCCCGATGCGAAAGTAAACCAACCTCAAAACATGCTAAATGATTTTTGTTTATTTTTTCATATTTTTTCCATCTCCCTTTACATTAAGGGAGATTAATATTAGAATATTATTATTGAATATTAGAAGAAACATCATGTTGACATTCTATTCTTATTTTAATTGTATTCATATATGTTTATTATATTTTAGTGACCTCAAATTATTCATAATATATTCTTTTTAATTTTAATCTATTAAACATTACATTACATTATATTACATTACATTTAATTATTATATTATAAAAGCACAAAGGTCAGAAATGTTTGATGTGAGGCAAAATAAAACCAGCTGTCTCAGGATTTACATGTATACGAGAAATAATTGTGGCAAAGTTTGAAATCACTCACCAACAGAAGAGGAGGAGGAAACATATGAACATATTGCCAATGTTGATGAAACGTGTTCTTTCAGTCGACTTGATAAGTCAGCTTGACCGTGAGCTCTCCTCTTCCAATAGACCCTAAAAGATGCGACAGATGTTGGTAAAAACTCATTAATGTGAAGATGTATAGAATGCTAACCTAACAAAGAGTATATCCTGTTGAAATTAAAATGTGTGTGCATTAAAATAATCAGGTCCCTTCTATTCTGACGAGGAGAGGGTGTCCTGTTGAAGGCAAAATGTGTGTGTGTGTGTAACTGAGAAAGAATGATGTCATTTGAGCAACTGGGTGCGAGGGTGGAAAGGAGGGGGGAATGGCACAGCTGAGGTCAATAAAAAGAGAAGACTCGAGACATCGAGAGGGATTTCGACACCGTCCGGTACTCAGCTGAGGACAATAGAACATCGTCCGGGACAAGCATCGGAGAACTTCGTCTCTGCTCACGGCTCAGAGGACCCCGAGCGTGGGCAGGAATAGGATGACGGAGATTCTCATTCCCCCCTGCCTAAAGAGGGTTATGGAGGATACTGTTTTTCTGTGACTTTACGGAGTTAAGAGGATCACAGATGGAATTCTTTGCCATCGGCAGGTGTCTACGCCGGGCCAGGCGAAGGCATCTCCTCCTACCCCGTAAAGGATTAATTTCACAAAAAGGACTTTCACCCAGTCTCGGCTCAGTAAGAAAGCTATGTTATGATCAATCGGTAATGTAATCAAATGAAGTAAATAATTGAGCTGTTGCTATGCCCATGCTAATAATCCTGCAATAAATATATAATCTGCATTTAAAGCAAGTAGTCCTGAGAGTTGTCATAGGAAAGTAGTGAAGTGTAAATGGTAAATGGATCTGTACTTGAATAGCGCTTTTCTAGTCTTCCGACCACTCAAAGCGCTTTAACACTACATGACATCATTCACCCATTCATACATTGATGGGAGGGGCTAAGGTGCCACCTGCCCATCAGGAGTAGCTACCATTCACACACCGTAGGCACAGCTATGCGAGCAATTTGGGGTGAAGTGTCTTGCCCAAAGACACATCGACATGGACTAGTGGAGTTTGGGGATCGAACCGCCGATCTCTGATTGAAGGACGACCCTGCTCACCACTAACCCACAGTCGCCCCCGTAAGTATATTCGTGGTTGTAAAAAGTTAAGTACTACTGTGTGCCTAACATCAGTATAGTTCTGAACGGTTATTCTAGTTCCTAGTCCACTAAACAGACCCATAGAGCTTAAATCCTAGCTATTTAAACCTATCCTGGCACCTTACCAAGAGCCTAGGTCCATTAGAGGAAAGCTGCCATTAAATGACGCAACTGATAGCTGTATTCGGCCTCCCGGTTGAGTGTAGTTGTGAGTGGAAGCGGGGTAGATGTCAGGATGGACGGCAGTGAGCAAAGCCAGGCGAGTTTCCTCGACCACCAGCTTAAAAAGATCTCCAAACATCTATCTTCCGGACCCACTGAACGGAGAGCTGGTTAATTAGATAGTCCCGTGAAAGGGGCTTATCTCTCGGATCTAACACTATATAATACTAAACTAAATAAAGACAAAAATAGGATAAAAGTATTGACATGTTTGTTGACTTGTACTGCCTGATCTTGATTCTTGATTGGCATTTTAACATACAGAATGCACAGAGAGTGAGTGACAGACGGACAAATCAAGGCTTAAAGCTGTCAGTAGTATTGAAACTTCTTGTCTTGTCAGTAGTGGTGCTAGTCTGTGTCTTTGCTGGTTGTCAATAGACTCCTGGTTCATTGACTCTGAGCAGTTCACATGATGTTAACGACCCCGTGACGTGTCCTCTTCAGAAAGACCCTTAACTACCTTTAGTAACGACCCTTAATAACAAACTATTGCTTATATCCGCAATGGGACACAACATTTATGCGAATATAATCTTGCATGGGAACAATACACCTATAAGACCAGGTGACTGACGTTACGCTGGGCTATACCGCTCGCATGCTTGTTAAGGCTAAATGAAGAAAGCTCCTAAAGCAACTGTCTCATGCCTTTATTTTGTAACTTTTTCATAATTCATATTTTGTAACTTTTTCATAATTCATATTTTGTAACTATTTCATAATCAGTATGTTCAGACTATTTCATAATTACCGTATGTTTAGACTATTTCATAATTACCGTATGTTCAGACTATTTCATAATTACCATGTGTTAAAACTACCGTATGCTTAAATCGTATTATGGTTACCGTGTGTAAATTATGCCACGGCAGTTAGATACAATTTATTGCGCGATCGGGGGAGATCCTTTGAAACCTGATGCAGAACGGGCAACAGGAGGACATACTAAAACGACGACGACACGGGACGGTGGAAGGGCCCCGCCGCAACACGGAGACAGACGACGAGGACTTCTTAAGAATATAAAAGGACGCGCAGATGGATGTGACTGGACTTCTGGAGCACACGGACGGGAGCGTGGAGCGCTGCGCCAGATGTCGGCGGGGCGTGACGCGCGCACGTCGGCGCAAACCGGAAGTCATTGGGGGTCACGCGGCAGGACGAGGGAGACGAGGGCCTGCGGCGTGATCCTGTTCCATGGGACATTTTTCTTATTTTATATCATGTATTTAATGTGTAATTGTTTTCATTTTAAAGTAAATACTATTTTACTTAAACTACCAACCGCCATTCGGCTTTGTTTACTAGCGGATTCCTCAGTGGGGCTCGGCCTCTTTGTTGTCCGTCTCGAGCGATACAGTCTTTGTAGCAAGGATGCTATTTCTCAACACGCTCCACGTGTCTCGTTTAGCTAGTGATGCTAGCCTTTAGCTGCCTTATATTTCAACATTAAACACTTTATAAACATAAAAACATGGTGCCGCAAGAGCGAAACCGAAAACAGGCCTTCATGATGCGGCTGCTGATTGAAGGATTAGCTGCTGTGGGGAACGAGAAGAGATGTTGATCTGCAGGGATTCTGAGAAGCTGGAACCAAATCACATGCGACGATTGTAAAAACGCAAAGCTGCTGGCATGTGGAAGCAGTTTGGACGTGGACACTGTTTTAATCGCCTTAATGCTAGAAAACAAGTACAAGTGTGTGCAGACAAACCCATGTTCATGTGGGAATATAAGTCCATATGTACACGTGGAGCCTTACTCTTAATGCTGGTTGGTGGGGGCGTCCTGCTGACTCAGCTCCTCATAGTTGGGTCGGAGGAGTACGACGGGGTCAGGGGGGCCGAGGTGGAGACGGGCACCGTCTTTGTCATGGTTTATTCTAGTTGCTCAGCGGAGAGGGAGGCAGAGAGAAGATTGACAAACATAGAAAGCAGAGAATCATTATAGAACGTTACAAAGTTGCAAGACAACTTTTCTCAGAGATGCATATTTTATCATGTATTTATGGAGCATAATTTATGGACTTATTAAAGTGTTAGTAGCATCAGCAGCAGTGGGTAGTTGTATACTACTGCCAGATATCTAGACTTTGGACCAATCAGAACTAACTTTTTTGTAGCACAAATGGGATTAGCTAACATAGAATAATAATATAACATAATATAAAAGCTTTAAAAAAAAGAATATATATATATATATATAATTCATGAAACACAATCTAATGTCGGCATTAACATTAGTTAATAGTTGAACCAAGTCAACATCTATTTTTTTTAGCGGCCAGATAATGTAAAATGCTGAATATCATTGTTTGAAATGTGCCAACGTTACCAGCTAACACTAACTTACCCACTAACTAGCGAACTTAAACGACTAGTTAACGGTCGTCCATCACCCGGCAGATAACGTTAGTTTTCACATTTAAACAAACACTTGTCTTGTCGGTAGTATTTAAACTTCTTGTCTTGTCAGTAGTGGTGCTAGTCTGTGTCTTTGCTGGTTGTCAATAGACTCCTGGTTCATTGACTCTGAGCAGTTCACATGATGTTAACGACCCCGTGACGTGTCCTCTTCAGAAAGACCCTTAACTACCTTTAGTAACGACCCTTAATGACAAACTACTGCTTATATCCGCCACGGCACACAACATTTATCCGAATATATACTTGCATGGAAACAATACAACTATAATGCCAGGTGACTGACGTTATGCTGGCGCTATAGCGCTCGCGCGCTCCACGTGCCTCGTTTAGCTAGTGATGCTAGCCTTTGGCTGCCTTATATTTCAACATTAAACACTTTATAAACATAAAAACATGGCACCGCAAAAGCGTGAAAACTTAACATGAATGTATATGGCGCTTGTGTACTTCTCTCACCTGTGAATGCAACGAAAAGACGGTCTCAGATGAATATCTGCTTCCATCGCTGTAATCTTGAGCGTCCTTTCTAACGGCTGGGCTAACTTTCTTCTCACAGACAGTCGTTTTACAGCACCAGTCGTACCAGAGCCGCTGCTGCCCCCTATTGGTGAATACTGAGTATCGCCCTGCAACTACTTTAGGTGAAAGTAGATGAGTTTAAAAGTCACACAAAGCATTTTAAATGATATGAACTAGAAAAGAATGCTGGGTGGTAAGGTAACAACACAAACTAATACAATAATACAACAAAAATGAAAATGTTCAAAGCAGTGAGGTGTGGTGAGGTTTGTGGCTGGTGAGGCACTGACTCTTTCAGAGTCAGATTTCCAAATATATGAACCCAATAGAGTAGCTTAAATCACCATTCAATTGGCAGCCTGCACATTGACTACTGGTTGTTTTTCATATTTCATATCAGCATTCTTTACACACATAGGTAAGGTACATATTTGATTCCACCAATTTATAGCGGCCCATGGAAAGAGCGCATTTCCTCTGCACCCTCCGTGTGCTTTTAATTTGCCATTGTAATTCCACAATTCATACCCATTCAACAGAAATAAAAATAGGCTACACAGCCTACTTTAGTGTATGCATGGTCTGACCTTTACTTGTAAATGAAGTCCATTTGTCTTTCCTTCTGGACAAAAAATCCCTCTGACTTTGTTGTAAAAGTCCTCCATATCTTCTTTTAATTTTAAAAGTTTAGAAGAAGAGCAACGGCAAATCAAGCATAAACCCGTTGGCTCTCGCACGCCCCCTTCATTGAGGCAGAGGTGCTGTTTGCCTCCCCTCTGTGCTTTTTCACTGCAGTTTTATGTCAATCAGCAAGACTTAATAGGTTCTACACATACGTGAAATACACTACCTATTCTATGGAAAGAAAGGACGTATAATAAAAGTGGCTACAAATATTACAGTGGTGACAAACAATGAGAAAGCAAAAGGCACGCGCTCAGCCCAGTTTGTGAGGGATCGCACAATCTGAGATGAGACAGCTAATAGCTCCTTAGAAGGAGCTTCTTGTGGGAGGACGCACCGTGAGTTGGGTTTTCATGTTCAAATCTTCATTTACCGCCCACATTATCAGATGAGGGAGTAACCGAAGGGAGTATCCCTCAGGATTCCAGACCACGGAGCAGTGTAACACACACACACACACACACACACACACACACTTACACTACATTGACTTACATTCATTTCCTTTAGACTTAATCTAACCCAAAACTTTACCAATGACCCAAATATTGGCTTCTGTCCCCAATTTGACAAGCTGTCACCAATTAACTGGTCTTTAGTCTGCAATGTGCCCCTAAAGGAACACACACTTATACGATGTTTCACGATACGTCTCACTGTAACACTGTGCACTCTCCGGGCTTGTGGCCAATTATTGGCTATAGTGTTAAGTCGTATGCAGACAGCAGACACTGGGGTTTAGAGGTGAATGAACATGCTGGAGGAGCAAACATATAATAAAAGCCACTCCACTGAAGAGAGCAAATGTTCTTAACAAAGTGCTCTGCGTAGTCACTGTGCTCCAGATTTAGCATGTCAAATTTGAATTGCAAATTGTCCAAACGGTGACTTAAAACAATTGCTTAATTATAGATGGATCCGTCAATAGAGCAGGAGTAGATCTAATTTAAATCTTTATTGAGATAATTGTACATGTTTTCTTCATTGAAAACCATGTCAGGCCCAAGTTATTCAAACCAGATTACTTTGAAATACGACAAATCCTACATGTTCTCATGCTGCCCTGTCGTGGAGCGTCTGTGTTCACATTTTCATTAACAGCAGTATTTGTATGAGTGAGTCATAATATTGCCAAGGAAGTTGAATGATTTTTATGAAAGCCATATCGTAATTAGGATGGATACATGCCACCAAACATGGCTTACTGTTCAGATGTAAGCATACATCTTTAACTAAATCAGCGTTAATTTCATCGTAACCTGCTGAGGAATTGTGTAAGGATTCAGTTATATCCATGATGTGACTGCTTAGGGGATCACATAAATGGGAGGATGATTCATTTTCTTTTATGGACTCCAGTTGCTTGCCAGAGAAGGATAAATGTTAATAAATAACATATTAAACTAGTAAACAATATGCTGGCTCTGCAAAGAAAAATATAAAGTTTGATCATCATCCACCATGGAAGTGGGAATTTAAAAATATTTTTTTCTTTCTTTTATAACTGACTGATCGTTGTCAAAGTAGTTGTAATATTATTCTCTTATTGGACAAATCCATTAGAATAACATCTTTAACTTGAGTATTTCTCAACATCTGAATAA